>BOSO01008446.1:159024-221949 GCA_018403395.1 Gorsachius goisagi
CTCACACCGACCGGAGCGGAGGGATCCATACGCTGGAACCGCCCGTCGGTGGAGGGAGGGTGGGTGGGAGCGAGTGATGCGGCGCGGCCGGGCTGGCTGAGGCGAGGTGGCCGTTATTTGGGAGAAGGGAGTGGGGAAGCGGCGCTGGTGCCGCGGGAGGCTGAGGGCGGGGGGTGGCGGCGGCAGAGCGGGAGGCGAACAGCTGGCCCCGGGTGATAGGGCCGGGGGGGGCGGCAAGGCGCCGGAGGGGGCTGAGGAGAGAGCGGAGGGGAGGGTACGGGGGAAGGGCGAGGTTGTGGGGCGAGGCGGCGTGTGCCGGTCCTGTCCCTATGCTGCGTCGTAATTCAGTGGAAAAGGGAAGGGGTTAGAAAAGGGAACTGATTTAAAAGCGCGTCTCATCCCTGCCGGGAGCTGGTTCCCTCTCTGTGGGCTGCCTGTGCCTTTTGGGGGGGGGGGGGGCGGGCCATTCTCTTGTGTGCAGAAGCAGCTTGGGGGGCTTAGCTGGGAGTGGGGGGTCTCTGCCCCTCTTCTTTGCCTTCCCTCGGTGGTTTTTATTTTTTTTTGGGGGGGGGAAGGAGCAGGATGAGCTTGCGGAGTTGTACTGGATTTTCTCTTTCCTTTCTGAGGAGCTGCCGCTGCTGAAGCAGATTTTTCCTTCCTCTCTCTCTCTCTCTTTTTTTTTTTTTTGTCTGATGCAGAATCCCAGTAGCTAGGCAGCCTCCCTCTTTTCTTTCCTTCCTTCCTTCTACCCCTTCGGTATGTAGGAAGGGAGAGACATCAATGGAAAGGCTGAAATACGCGTAGATGGACTTTCAAATGCATTTTTTCTTCAAAAAGGAAGATAAATCCCAGTTGCCAGTGCACTGACTTTTTTTGTCGCTGTTGCATTGCTTGGTGAAAATGGGGTTCACTTACTCCAGCTAAATCCTTGGAGCATTTCAGAGAGTTGCTACAGTGAAGGACTTCTGGTATTTTTTGCATCAGAGGAGCTACATTGATGTTAACCGTTTTTTTGTAAAATGGAGAATGAAATATTCACACCCCTTTTGGAGCAGTTCATGTCTAGCCCTCTTGTCACCTGGGTAAGCATTCATTTTTCCTCACACGTTATTCATTTATTTGCTCATTGTTTGAAGAGGAATGCCTTGCGGCAGAGAATGAGGTGGAGTTAGTGTCACGGTGGTGATGATTATGTTTTAGGTAAAGACATTTGGACCGTTAGCTGGAGGAAATGGGACCAACCTGGAAGAATATGTGGCGCTGGTGGACGGCGTGTTTCTCAACGAAGTCATGCTGCAAATGTAAGTGTGTGCAAGTTGTGCCTTGGGTTTATTTTTTGCTGTTGTCTTGTTTTTCTTGTATGTTTTGCTTTCTTATGAAAGCTCTTTTTTCCCTCCACATTCACCACGATAAACTTTTATACTCGAAGTAGTCATGTAGTCAATTAAGAGGAGACTTCGGAGCGTAGTGGATACTCCTTACGGTTTAATGTTGGTGTGATGTATTTGCAGGATGTATAGTGTAATACAGGCTGAATCATGATATATAGAACTTACTGGAAAATTGGATGACTGTAGCTAGCTTCCCAGATTTCCACGGAGAAGCATAAAGGTTCCTTCTACTGTAAGTTATGCTTATAAACAAAATTTTGAATAGATTTGCCAATATGAGAATAAGATTCCGGTACACATCTTTGTTCACGTGACATACAACTTAAGGATCGTATGCCAGTCACATAATGTGGTTTACTGAGCAAATGAACCATTCTATAACTCCTTCTGCTTTATTTTTTACAATTCCAAATTAGAGTAGATAGCAGCTCTGCAGTAAAGCTGAAATTTTAATTGAGAGTATGGAATATTTTCTGGCTATGAACCACCAAAAAACCACCATTTTTGCATGGTTTTATAAATTGTTGAAATCTCTGATTGTTAGAAAAATTTCTTTATAGCGACTTTTGTTCATCGTAGTTTTGACTGCAATGTTGCCCACCACTGCAATGCTAGAGAGTAACACTTTTGTCAAGTGCCTAGTGATATAAGCATAAAAACGTTACTAGTGGAAAAAATTTCTCCATACCTTTCCCCCTCCCCGCCCCCAATATTTTAAGTCTTTACAGGGAAATACATCTTTTGTTTGTATAGGTATGAAAAAATGTAGGCTAATGGATGGCCGGATAGATACATCAGTGCGTGAGCAGCTTGGGAAGACAGCTGTTCCTCAGAAACACTGCTCAGCAATGGGCATCCTTTTACTCTGTTTATAGTTTTTACTCTTATTTAGTACTTTAAAAGTTTTTGCTGTTGGTATTCAGCTTGTGTAACTCATCTATGGAACAAGTTCTACATGTTACTACATTTAAGTTTGAATTCACATCCTTTTGAAACCGGTGTTTTCTTTGTCACCTACTTCTGTGAATTCCAAGTATTTACTTCTGTAATATTGAGAAACATGGAAAACTGGGTGGAATTGAAATTTTTGAAAAAAATCTTGCCTGTATTTCTGGCATACTTTAACAAGAATTTTAAGTGATGCATTCACTGAAGCATACCATTTTTATTTTACTTTCTTTTTTCCTTGGACTACATACAAATGAAGTAATTTGTCAATTATGACCGTGCATTTGACATGTAGACCTATTTGTTAAAAATGTTTGACAGCTGGAAGGCAAATTTAGTATTGGAACTGGAGCAAGGCGATTTTGAAGAGTATAATCTTGAAATTAAACTTTCTTGGCGAGTTTTTGGAATACTAACAGTATAAATTGATATCCGATACATTATGTGGGAGATGTGTATGTGAAATGAAGGCTGCAGAGAGGGAACATTCTTATGCTTAAGGTATTGTGCGTTGAATTTGGCTTTGGCTTTGTATGTGCATCTTTGACCTCATACCATGATTACTGTGGTTCACTTAGGAGGAGTTGTGTGTGTACATATAAAAAATACCCCTGGGAGATGTAAATTTAAAATAAAATTGTTTGGTTGTCAGAACAATTAAAAACTGCCTTAAACTAGAGGTGTGTGTAAAAGGACTGGTGTATAAATAAAATTAATGTTACAAGTATGTAACTCCACTGGAAGGTGTATTTTATTTAAAATACATTTCTGGGGGACTGAAATATATTTCAATTGATTACTGCTTAGAATTGAAGTTTCCACAACTGTATTCTTATTTTGGAGGGATTTTATTTGTTTTGAGTTGTTTGCCAGGATTGAAAGAGGAAAAAAATGTTTCACGTTTTGCAGACAGACTCTGTCTCTGGTGAAGTCACTGTGGAAACCTGTGTTAACTTCTAGTCCTGTTCGCTTTGACTATCCACCTATTAAACATGTACCTTCATTTGCAAAAATATTTAAAAGATGCAGCTCCAGCTAATAATTGACATTCCTTTTTTTCAGTATTTTCCAATTTATTAGTATTTCTCTTTTTTCCTTTCAGTCCTAACTACCATATGTTGAGGAAATGTGGCAGAAAAATTTGTATCACATGACTTCAGAAGCAAAATATTTTTCTTTGGAATGTTTTGGTTTGTTTTTTGTTGGGTGGTGGTTTTTTTTTTTTTTTTTTTTTTTTGAAAGCTCTTAATGACTGACTTCACATGAGAACTAGAGATATGTGGCTAGGAGCTATGGCACTCTTAGAAGCTTCAGAGAAATGTTGTTCTTGCAGAAGTCACCAGGAGTGCCGTTGGTAGAAATACATGGAAAGCAGTAGTAGAGCTTGTTTTTTTTTACATAAGTTGTGTTCTATAGTTCTTACTATTTACACTAGGCTTGAGATATTTAAGGCTGTTTATGTTTTGGTGTAAGAATACAGCTAGTGCATACCTGTCAGCTGAGGACTCTGATGTGGTGGCGGTGTAGGTTGGTGCCTGTGGTTGGAAAGTCATTGCAGCATGAGATGCTTTAAAGGACATTAAAAGCACAAGCAAGCAGAGGCTGTTGGAGGTGCTGTGGTCCTGCTTTATATAAACTTTAATGCTTACTTTGTTTTTGCCAAATGTTGAAAAAACAAATGCTGAGACCAGAAAAGGGAGTGTTAATATTGTATTAGGCATAGTTTTAAACAGTTACACAATAAAAAAAGTGGCTTTGTTACTTAAAGAAGGTTTTTTGTTCAGTTAAAAAAAAGAGTTAATCCTGCCTTCCCTCCAGCTACAAGTGAGAGTTTGTTAGTATGGCATTTGTTTCTCCTTGTGCTTGTCTAGACCAAATTTATTTTCAACAATTGCAGTGATTCAGCCAGAGGAAATAGATGTCAGCGTGGAATGGTTGCAGGATAATGGTACCGAGATGGTTGGGTTTTATCAGCATTGAGTTTATTAGAACCTCATATATGAGAGAGAATAATTCATTACATTCCCTGTATGTCTTTTGCTTTTGACTTTTTGGATGTGAAAATTACATGTGAAAATTATGCAGATTCCATTTAGTGTCCAACTACATCTGAAGAGCTCTTCTTTGCTGGAGATGCTACAGGCCAATTTTTGGGGGTTTTCTAAATTTTATTTTAATCAAGGAGAATTCCAGTGTTATAATATTCTCTCAAGTTAGGAGCTAATGTCTCTCATTTCCTGTTTAAATTTAGGTCCAGTTCTTCAAAAGTATTCGGTTACCTACCTTCTGCTGGGATCAGTCAGTATCTGATACCTCTGGATAGAAACCCATCTGTCTTTCTAAATCTGAGCCTTTATCTTTGTGTTCTTTGATACAAAAAGAGGTCATGCTGCTTGGAAATAAATCAGAACCCAAGAGATCACTGCAGTGGTGTTTTGCCGTGGCAGGGAAGTGGAGGAACGTTCCAAGAATACTTAATATCTTCACTGTACCTTTACATCATAATACTTCTAACGTTCTGAAGTGCTCATATATTTGACTAAAATATGTTGTGTATACTACTAAAATAAATGAAACGGTATAATTCAGTGGGTTAATCGCCTGTTGCGCATCTAGTGCGATTACAGTAAAATAAAACTTGGTTTTCCTAGAGATATTTTTCCAGAACCTAACACCTTTTTTTTTCTTTTGTCTTAGTATTGTACTGTTTATATACCCTTCTGATCCAAAAAGATTGAGGTATTATTACAGAAACACTCGTTTTCTGAGTGTTATTTTCATTTCTGATAGGTCTTGTTCTCTGATATTTGTTAATTGAATTCCAGTAGGATTGTAGAAGAAATGCTGAAAGTTTTGTAGTACGAACTGTGGTTCCCAAACTGACAAGAGTCTTGCTGGTTCCTTTGAATAAAAATAGACAGCTGCAAGTAATTACACGATTGGGACTTTTCATTGCATTTAGCACCATCATTAATATTTGGTCAAGTAACAAAGACTTGAAACTGTATTTTAATTTTAATGGTTTTATGTGACTGTGCTTTGTATTTGTGGAAGTGGATCTGTTTTTAAAGGAACTATTGGAAAATACTTTATGTAGAATCAGTAATGTATAAAACCAAACTCTGAAACTGAGTTAATTTAATCCACTGTCGGGAGAACCTGTCTGCTTTCATCACAGTGTTCCATTCATAACTTTTGTCTTAATTGAATACATTCGTCAATACTACTCATATCAGTTGCTGTGTCCAGACATGCTGAAAACTACTTCAAAGGATGAATTATTTTATTGTTCTCCTGTTTTTCTCCCTTTTGGCCTTCTCTCACTGTTTTTCACTGACTGGATCCATATGCAGGCCTTTCACACCCATAGAATTTTCCAGGTGGACCAGCTGACTGTTTCCTTCCACCACTCTGGTGGTGTGTGCCTAGAATGTGTAGACTGCTTCACTGACTCCTTTTTCTGAGCTCTTAGTCTTTAGTTGTATGCTTTTTTCCAAACAGTTGAGCTTGCCAGCCCATACTTCTGGCTTGCCTATATCTTTCCCTGAAAACTGGACTCCATCTCTAGTGCTTGAGCCAGCTGCCTGGCTCTGTGAAAGAGTGCAGGAACATGAACGCTGATCCAATTAACTCTTTCTTGTGAAGAAGACCAAATAACAAGAGGCAGCTTAAGCCAGGTTCTGGCTGGGTGGGGAAATGGAAAAAAGTCTTGGGGAAAATTAAATTGGTGAGTTTGGCAGTAAAAATATGAGTACGTGTTTGAGAAAAAGGTCAAATATTATGAAGTCTGTACCTTTCTCACTTTCTCAAAGCAAATGGATTCGATTAACACTTTTCAGCCGTGCTCTGTCAGGCTTCCACGGATACAAGGTAGATGTCACCCTAGTAGTTTGTGAGACCTGTTGCTCTTACGAGCAGTTCTGCAGCAGTCTGGCCCAGATTTTTCATAAGGAAAGGTGAATTTATAACACTCAGGTTTTTCGTAATGGAGCAAATTCTTCAATAAATGGTGTAGTAGAATGTGTCAGGATTGTTGGAATTCAACCTTTTGATTACAGCAAACGAAAAGGTGGTTCTCGCAGTGTAATGATGATTAATTTTAGACTTGGAAGATCTGCCTGCAGTGAGCTTTGAACTGGGCAAATGAGATGGACATAGGCTGATGCCTGAAGTGCAGGTTTTTTTGATAGCTAAAGGGGAAAAAAAGCGTGGGTTGAATGTGGAATGCTTAAAGTGTTTGACCTTTGCTTATGTCTCTGTTTGACTAGGGGTTTTATGCTTCTGTACCCCTTCCCACAGTTGATGTCCACTTCCCTTCATCCTGTCTACTCTGATTTATTTCCATGCAGTAAGCTATTCTGTGGTTCGCTCTTGTTTCTTGCAGCATTTTGGGAATTAGGAAATAAATAATCTAACCTTCCTCTGCAACCACTTCTTTGCTCTCTTCATATGCTGTCTTCAGTATCTGACTCTGTCTACTTATCCCATCCTTAGTATAGGCTAGTAGCTGGGTCCAGGGAATAAAAGATCGGTTAAAAAACATTTCTTGATACATACAGAGTTGCTCTATTGAATCTACCTACTTGTTCCATAAATAGCAATCTTGGTTGAAAGATCTAAAAGCAAAATAACTCATTTCAGCATTGAAAATGTTCTGGCAAGGAAACAACTGGCTTTCTGGTTTTATTTTCAGAGTATTTTGCATTTCACTCGTTCTATGTGCTGTTTCAAAGCACTCTACACAAATAATGAAATAAACTTACTCGTAGCTTTGTGTTTCATTGTCAGGAAAGGTAAGTAAGAGTGTACTGACAAGCTGTCAGATAGGACGTAGCTCAGTTAAGGCTGGTTTTGATGTAGGGACATATGCGTGATACATTGAAGACTATGGGGTGGAGATGCCTGAGCGAGGTAATGGAGGAGATAACAGCCACAGGGCACAGCTCAGCACTGCTGAATAAAGCTGCCCTTACTGCAAGGCAGAGTCAGCTTTAGCTGAAGTTAAGGACGTGTAGGGAATACACACAAGTGTGACTCTGAGCCAGAGGAAGACATCTCCTGGTCTCGCACTAGCGACCGTGCTGTGTGGTTCAGCGGTGATGGCAGAATGGCTCATCGTTTGCCCTTAGTAGTACCCAACGTTGAAGCTGGGTGCCCCTTCCAGTTCTAGGTATGGCTGGCTGTAACACTTCTGTTTGCAGGGCTGACTTTGCTCTTCACTTGCCTCTGATTCTGTGGTGCTGTTGTCCTGGCTCCCTGTGCTTTAAGGAAAGGCGATACCCAACTTGTTTTGCTCTAGTTTTTGTACCAGAAAGGTCAGTTTGTCCAAGAGGCCAAGACACCTTGAGCCGCCCTACAGTCTTGCCGTATTTCTTGGTAGTAGAGCAGCAGTAAATTCCAAAGGTTTAGGTTAGCTAAAAATATCTTACCTGGGCTGATCAGCTTGCATCTTTCACTGGTAAGGCTGTTTTTCTTCAGGTTCCATGGCTAGTTTGGGGATCTCTACACTGCAAACCTTTGCAAAGTATTGCTGTGCTTCTTTTAAAACTGGTCTAAAAACTGTGCTGCTTTTAAAAACTGATCTAGTTAAGTGACAAATTGGTTGCTAAATCAAGCACATCTTAATCCAATGCTAAATCTGAGAAGCTTATTTTGATATTTTCCTGTTTGTTCTGTTAAAGAGGGGCTTTTTAGCTTTTTATTCTTTTGTATGTTCCCCTTATTTTTGGTTCCTCCTCTTCTTTTTCCTAAACTAAATACCAGTTTGTTGCCTTCCTTGTCTTTTATACTGTACCGTTTTTCCCTATGTAGTCATTATTTAGGGATCAAGACATTTTTTTGGAAATGCTGCTTTGTTAGAGCACATGACCTCAGTGGTCAGAGATTACTTGGTAATAACTGTGTGGGAATCTCTGTTTGTTTGCCTTGTTTTAGAGAGTTCTGTATTTATGCCTTAAGATGCTCCAAAGAGGCATGGCCTGTTAGGCAGTTGTTATTAAGCGGTATTTACAAAATGCGCCCCCTTCGTTTCATTGGACTAATTGATGTTAAGGCATTGAATCGAAGCAAGGCTGCTGCTTGACCCAAACTTTTGGTTGGTATGCTTTCCCATTGGCTTACTCTGAGGAAAAAGCAAAAATTCTCTTACACTGTATTTTTTGATTGGACAATAGCGAGGGCTGAACTTGTAAGCAGCTTCTATTATATTCCTGACTGTTGAATGAATCTTTGCATCTGTGTTGCCCATTTAGATAATGCTTGAAAAGTTGCTTCCTTTTCTATAGTGATAGGAGGTAGAGTCCACTTAGGTTTATTACAGAATTTTATCTTTATTTGAAGGTGCAGGGAAATATTTGCTCTAGTTTTTGTTTGTGTGGTATCTTTCTTTTTCTTAAATAAGTGCTTGAGCAAAAAAAATGCCTGGTGTAATTTCCTGGTAGCTTGGGAATATACTGCCGTATTGTGTATGGCAGACAAAAATAAAATATAGATACTTGTTGATGTATGATAGAACGTGGACAAATGTCATACTTACAAAGTGCTGGTTTGCATCTTAGCAAGGCTATTAATATTAATGTTTTCAGATGAAAAGAATGCGCTTCTTTTATAGGCCCTTATATATATGCTTATCGTGTAGCTTTGGGTAGTTAACAGGGCTAAGGTCCTCCATGTACTGCTCTATTTATATCTAAATTAGTAGGGGATTATACATATATTGATGCGCATGCAAAATTTGCAACACATCTCAGTATGCTGAAGCAATGAAGTTGCTCACGTGGATAAAATTTTTTACAAGAAATGTAACTTATTTTCTTTGGCAATCCCCTTATATCCAGGAGCCTTGCATTTGAATTTGTCTCATTCTCTGGAGTAATCTATACAAAGGGCTCAGATCTGTCACGTGGTGGTCTAAAAATTGGTACAGAAAAAGATGATGTGTATTTTATTGTTGTTAGTTTACTTATAGAAGGTTTATTGTACTTCATAAGGAAGGGAATTCTAGAGTCACAGTGTTCTAACCAAAAGTATTTAACAGAAACCTATGTGGCACTATTTTTACGACTTCAGATCTTGTTAGTCACTGAAACGGCAATATTCAGGTAGCTTTGGTGTCACCTCACTAGGCTGAGCTCGCATCAGTATCTCCTGTGTTTTTTAATACTCAGTGTGCTGAGATGTTTACCTATGGTCAAACTGTTTTGAATCTGAAGTACTAACTAATTATTTTTGAGAATTTATAGCTTCAGCAAAGTTCAAAGGAAAGAATAAAATGAGTGAATGTTTTTCCAAGTCTTCCAAAGGAGAAACTATTTTTGGTGCTGCTATGATTATCAAATAAAGTGTAGTATATACTGCTGTAGTGTTGGAAGTTGGTATGGGTAGAAGAGAAAAACTTGTATGTACAAACTTAATCTCTTAAGAGATTTTTTTAAGCTTAAATAAAGAAGACTGCATAAATGTATATTGCTTTTTAAATCCTGCGTAATTATTTGCCCTTACATTAATATTTTAAATATCTCAGAAAGCATGTTAGTTCCACAAATGTCATTTCCTAAGGGCAGTAAGTGCTTACTTGCTTCTCTTCTGTACTGCTTGCTGCTTCCTTCTGTGATGACAACTTTCTGGCCCTATTCTGCTTATTTTATAATTTTTTCTGATGTTTATTCCACGCTACTACCTGTATGTTTGCAGAATGTTCTTTCCAAGGTAGATTGTAAAAACACTTTCTCACTTTAATGCCCTGTGATGTTTGGTATCAAGTCATGCTGCATCTTGTGATCCAGATCTGTGGGTGCTTACTTATGTAAAGCTAATCTTACTGTTGTCACAGGATTATTGTGGGTGTAAATATTTGCAGTGTTTTAATGGTCAGTTACAACGAGGTGTTAATCACAAAGTCAAGTAGTTTTCAGTTACTCTGGTAATTAGTATTGGACTGAATAGATCTTAAAATATGAGCTCATTTGAGAAGTGAAAAAACATTGACCCTGAGAGGAAAAATAACACACAGTGCTTAAAGTAGAAAGCAAAACTTAAGTATTCATTATCCCTCATACTTTGTTTCGGTCCATCTTCTTTCTTGCTTGTACTTTGTAGACTGTATGCTCTTGCATCCCATGCTGCCTTTTTGTGTTAGTTTAATTTGGAAAGTAGTATAGGGCAAGTACTACAGTAGTCTCATTCTACCTTTTCAAACAATATTTGCTTCTAGGTCTTTTGCAATTAAAAAAAATCTCATTCCACCAACCAAAACCCCCCAAAAAACCCAAACCAAGATGACCCCTGTAAGATTTGTTGAAGTAGTAAAGTATGTTTGTCAGACTTCTTGGTTCTGATCTGTTTGCTCAAAGTTTTGTTTGTCAAGTTGTCTTTTCTAGGAATTCTCAATTATTTAATCCCCAGGAGTGTTTTATTTGTGTGACAATGTTAAGCATTCTGTGATGCTCTGAATCGTATAGATTTTCCTTCCCATCAGTGAAACTTTTTCTCTTGGTGGAAGCCAGCTTACCTTTTGCTGGCTGTGGAGCAGAGGCTACTCCATGTTCTCATCGATTGTTGCAGGGAGCTCACCCAGGTTACTCAGTGCAGTGAGTAGTGATTCACTTTTTTCAGTCTTTGGCAGAAAGCTTTTTTTTTTTTTTGACATGGTACCTTTTAGTGTGATGGGAAGAGAGTGCATCGGATAGTCAAGTTGAAACAATAGTAGTGAAATTGTTTCACTCTATGTCATGATAAAGACCGCTGTTGTTGCTCTGTAAGCTTGGAAGTTAAGGATTTTTGGGGGTTGTTAATTCAGTGATACAAGTGTGTGCTTAGTAAATGACAGGTGAGCTGTTTTATTTCCTCTTATTTTCTACTATATTTTGCTCACCTGCATGCATCTTCCTTATTGCTATTAAAGAAAAGAGAAAGGGCAAAAAAGAAATCTAGGCTGTTCTGGCCTCTGCTTTTTTAAAAACCTGGGATGGAGAAGTTAAAAGATCAGACGCCAGACGTCTTGAACATACTACGAATTTGTCTGGCTGTTTGCACGTTCATGTGTAAACCTGCAAGTGCACAGACACGAGGGGATGTCTCTTCGTGCAGATAGTACCACTAACAGCGGGACCAGCCTGCAGAACAGTCGTTGGTCGGAGCAGCCCTGAGGTCATGTGGCGCAGCAGGTTGATATTGATGGAGAGGGGAGAGATGGGGTTACTGGGCACAAAGGCTTGTGGCACTGCTTCAGATACAGCTATTCTAGCATGCTTTGACCATGAGTAATTAGGCAGCTCCTCCGCTGCCTAAGAGAGCTTAGGCACTGCTCAGCTACCCTGTGAGTAGTTCAGCCTGCTCAGGTGCTGCAGAGCTAAGGCAGGGAGTAGGAAAGCTGTCTGCATACGTTCCGTATCTACTTGTATATTCTTGGCAGTGTTCCCTGTGATCCCTACCAGCCAGTTGATTTCTTATAGACCACTTGCTTGTGGGTTTTTTGGGGTTTTTTTTCAAAGCAGGCATAGGGCTTCATCCTTCTGATGGTTCACAATGTCTGACATAATCCTAGGAAATGGGGTTTTGTGTAAGGGCCCAAAAGCTTACGATGTTAGACCTAAAACTCACATTGGCGTGAGGCTAAAACCTTTGATACAACTGTTGAAATTCTGGCACGTGTAGTCAATCTTTGCTAAGTGCCAAGTTAGCAAAGTGTTCTTAAACCAATATGTACCTTTTTTTGTGGTAAAGGATATCTCAGCATTTGTAAATAACTTCAGATGTTTGAGCAGATGTCTGCAGAACTACATGAACATTTTAACTGTGTGTTGATTACTGCTCAAACAGTATTGTCTCAAGGGTAGAAATACAGGTGTTTTCCAAGTAAGAGGTAGATTGTCATAAATGCCATCTAAAAAGGCAAAGAGGAGCGGTTAGTATAAACCACAACATTTGCTTGCTTATTGGAAGTTAGGAATAGAACATCCTTTTACTGGATCCTGTTTAAGCACACAAAGATACGATGGCTAAGCAGGATTCAAAAGTGAACCCTTGAGCAGCTCTAGAATGTACATCCCTTGTGTCTCCAGCAAGGCAGATTGTAGCTCTCCAGTTGTAATAGTTGTGTGCATTGTGTAATGCCACCGGGCCATCACGCCGTTCGATATTGTCAATACATTGCAGCCTCAGGGCTTGCGTGTCTTGCATGATGCTCTTCCAAGAGATGGAAGGATTTTATTGCCATCTGTTTTTCAGATAAGAATGTGCCGAGTTAGTTCTCTGCACGCTTCAACAGTGGATAGTCTGTGTCATGAATTATTCTTTAGGGAAGTCATCCATTTAAATCCATATCTGTCAACACAGAAATTTGGATGAACATGGGCCAGAGGTATAGAAAAGGAGTTACAATTTTTTTCTTTATCTTTTTAATAGGTTTAGCATGGAAATACTGTTTGGCAGCAGAAAGTGATCACACTGATAGATGCAGGAGGAGTTTGAAGTATGCCATCTTGTACCAACATTTCTAGAACGTGCATGATCACAAGGTTCAGATACTGACAATACCATACTTCAGAATCTGCCCCATTCTTTGATACTGTAACTCCTGCAGACCCACCCTTTGATGATGACTGATGGTTTTAAAACTGCTCAAACAGTACACTGGTGAAGGCCAGTGCTCCTTTTGTCCTGTATGCAGAGGTGCTTCTGGTAACTTCATTGCTTCAATGTACTGCTTTGTCTGGTGTTTCTTTAAATGCTTAAAGCAAACTGGAGAATATCGATTATTCTCTGGTGAAGGCCCTGGTTTTGCTTTAACTTTCACAGTAAAAGGACACTGCTGTATTAAATTTCTTTGTAAACCACATTTTCTACATGTTTATTATTTTCTTTCTGATAGTAAATAAAGGAAATGCTGCTTTATTGTTTGAAATCTATCCAAAAATTCTGATATCAGTAATTATTGACATTTTTGGCAGAGAGCAAGAGTGAACCTCAGTGTTCCAATTAAAGGGACTTTGCAAAAAATACAACTTTAATAGGCAAGCAACATTTCTATGTAAAAGTGAATAGAATGCTGCTGTAAGCTACAACACAGAGTAACAGTCAATATTTGTTACCCTTTGAGATGTATGCTTGTGTAGAATTTTTTCCAAAGTGCTTGTTTCAACATTTCACTGTGCTTAACAAATACATTCAAACAATGATATGTTTAAAATTAGGGTGCGCCATAATACTAGACTTAACCATTAAGTACCATCAAGGAACAGATGGCAAGAGAGGACACAACTGGTTTGCAGTCTGCATAGATTTAAGCATGAAGCCATTAAGCTATCACATTCCCATTTCTGATAGATTTTGGTCAATGAAAAATTAAAGACACATAATCCCTGATTATATGAAGTCTCAATCTGTAATTTGTGACACTGTAATATTTCAAAATCACTGAAGTTCTCTCTGTAATCAGTAGTTCTAAACTAATGCGTTATTGGGATACATGCTCTTGTCTGGTTTTATTGCTATTGAAATTAATGTATCTTGTCATAAGTAGGTTGCTCTTAAATGTAAAATTGCTTCAGGGTATCTTTTACTGCTCTGCTTCCTATTGACTTCTAGACAGATTTGCCCTATTTTGCTAGGCTATTTGCCACTGAAGCAGTTCAGTATTTCCACCTAATAAAAGGAGCAATTCAGAGTTCAGAGCATGTATTAAAAATATTTATAGTGTAACTAGCACAGTAGCCGCTAGAATCTTACGTTTTTAAAAAAACAGTTTTTAAAGCCATCTTTTACAAAGGTCTTATTTTAGAACCGATCTGTTTTCAAAATTATTCCATTTGCATCTTGTTTTATTCCCAACAGCACGTACTAGCTTATTTGAGTGGTGTTGGAGTACATGTATTCTAATCAACAGAATTGTTTAACGTTAATAAAAATGTAATTATTAAAAAAAAAATTATTGGTCTTAAAAATGAAACAATTCATCATATGGATACAAGTCATTTACTAAAATCTATAATAAATTAGGTGCCAAAATTTAAACTAATTTAAAGATGCATGTTCTTGAAAGCAGTACAGATTTTGGTAATTTTTGTTTAGAATTTTACCCTTCTGTATGAAAAATTTTGCACATTATATTCCATTATTTTTTTCTCATTAGTTGTTTCAAATGCTTAATAAGAAAATTAGTATGTCTATTCCTGGCTTGGACTAGTCTGACAAAATAAAATTATAAAGGCAACATAAAATGGAAAATGTATAGCTAACATCATGCTATGTTATTTCCTCTTTGAGAGGAATGAGTTAAGAGATCAATGCTTAAGAAGATGGACCATATTGACTAGATGAAGATTATTTAAAATGGTGTTTGGTGGCTTAAGGAGACTACTGAGCTTTAAAGTTGGAGGCTTTGAGAGAATGAGGCCTGGTTATCAGTATTGGGAATGAAGGTGGGTTTGTTTTTTAAAATAATCTCCTGTGGAAGGACCTAATCACAGTTCTTCTGGTAACAGTGCGTGGTACATAGACGTGATCTGTCAGGCCTGTTCTTGGCTGTTCAATACACTTTGGAAGTCAAAACTGACAGTTCAAACACAATCTGAAAGCAAGAAATGAGTGACTGAAGATTAGGGAACACTGATAAATGCAAACACAGAAGGATTCTTTTACAAAGAGGCCTCTATTTTAAATGTTTACATTTCAACATGTGGGTCATTTTAGTAGGTAGCCTATTAATATTCTGTGTTTATAAAGTATAATCATTTAATGACATAATGTGGCTAGAAAGAGTTAAATTACCATAGTACAGAGGTGTAGTCCCCTTTGCACTGGAAGGTATCGAGAGTGGGATTTCGCTACGGGAAGAGTTAGGAACAATTTTTTTACCAAGTAAAAGTCATCCTAGTCATTGCTAACGTGTATTTATTGAGACTGTCAAAGGCAACTTACCTCCCTCATTTGAGGAATAATGAATAATGAGGAATAAGGCAATCTTCCCAAAAAAGTGAAAAAATCAAAGAAATAAAACTTCCTACTAGCTGTAGTGAGTTACTGAGGCTACATGTTTAATTGCATTAAAAATGATTGGTAGAGATTACTAGTGTTGGTACTGATATTTAAGTAACCTAATTTTATTGATCCTCAAGAGCAAGGGGTTAAACTTCTCGTTACCATGATGTAATTAAAGTTCTGCTGAAAAACGTGAAGGGAACTTTTGAGTTCTGGATTTCTGTCGGACCTGTTACCATAATCTTTTGGAAAAATTAAAGATTATTAAAATAAACTTATTCTGTGCACCAGGTTGTCCTGAGGCTGACATTCCGATTTTAATTGTTGATAGGCTGCACTAGGAGAGAATCACATAACTGGACCGTGTGTTTTTTCAAGTGGTAATGATACAGTTCCGGAGCACATCTGTGGCCCAAGTTTTCCCAGCAAAATTCTCAGTAAACTGTTTCCTGCAATTCATGCCAAAAAAAAAAATTGAATGCTTTCTGTTTTAAGATACAGGAATGAATCATTTTGACCCAAGCCAGTATAACTTTTGTCAAAAAAACAGCCTGAAATGTCCATAAAATGCAAGGAATATGTGTCAGCCATTGAGTTGGTCTTGATCGATGAAGATATGCACTACATCAAAAAAATAATATATATATGGGGGAGAGGAATACATGGGGTGGATTGGTGGAAACAAAGGAATGGTATTTTACTTTCAACAGTAGTTGAAAGATTAAAATCTTTGATATGTATCAACATTAACTTTTACACAAGACTAATACCACAGAATTTCTGATTATCTTTGTTAATGCATAACTTGGTAGGGTTGATCCATACGCATTGGATTTCTAAGGATTAAGATGGAAGAGATGAAACGTAGGAATGATTTGCTGTAGTTCTGTGGCCAAGTGTCCGCTAAAGTGTTCTAAAAGCGTTCAGACTCCATTAGTATCTGGTAGTGCATCATTTCAGAGGTGTGACTTACTTGGTTTTGTACTGTGAGGAGGAATGCTGGTATTCAGGAGCTGTCTAAAATGTATGGCTGTAGGAATGCTGCTGAAGATGATGAAAAAGCCTGGAGATAATCCGATAGTCATTAAGATTAAAGATGAAGATTAAGGGCCCCAATCAGCCTTTTGGGCATATGAATGTAGAAATAGGAGACTTTGCTGATCTCTGTATGCCATCAGGTCAGCAGGATTTATCCTGGATTTTCTCTTCTGATTTTAACAAATTTGAATGAATTCAGTTTGGAAAGGAGTTCAGTTCTGCGCATCTGCAAAGGATAACCATTTTTAGCCCATTTAGTTCCTTTTGCAGCTACAGGCTGGCTGAATTAGTAAATCCAAGGTGACAGTCACATAGCTTTGGCTAATGTGTTCTAAAATGTACTTTAATAGTTTATAGTAGTTTTAGGTACGTGGTGATGAGCATTTAGGGATGAGGCAATTACCCATGTAAGAATCTGTGTCCTAATTTTCCTAGATTTATATTCATATGTACGAGGAAAAAAAGATGCTATGCTTACTGCTTTTCTTTCAAAAATGCCTGTGTGTTGGACATGCGTTTTATATATATGATCTGACTTCCTTTCCCTGCAATGTTTTTTTCTACGTTAGTTCTATTCAGGCTTATGAGCCAGGTAATTCTGATAGCAATAAATTGAAGAAAAGACACAAATGTATCTTTTAAAAATTATAACATGCTAAAACCAAAGAAAGCTGTAAAAGGGAAGTGAAAGTTTATGTAACTTAAAAGTTTATGTAACATTAAAATACATATATTTGTCTGTAGTGACGCTCATACAAAGAACCTGAAATTACAAAAATGATAAATGGCATCAAAATAAATTGCAATACTACTATGTTGAACAGAGTAGAGGGAAGAGCTCATTTTGGGGGGTTGGCTGTTTACATTTACACGGTACAGGTGAATTGGGTATCAGTGTAGAAATGTATGAATCGCGTGTATATCAGTGATCCTTGTAGACTACTTACATGTAGTTTCTGTAGATAAAATATATCTGTTCTATATGGTGCATATTCATTTTCTGGTGTCCTCTGCACAGCCTTCAGTTTGTGTGCATTGATATCACCTGGCTTGTAGGTTTGCAAGTCCTAGGTGTCCTGCCAGGACAATTCATGCTGACCTGTAACCCGCCCCGTTCAGGCTCCTCTGCAGGAATATGCTGTGTGATGGATGTGCTTTTCAATGGGCAGTTCCCATTCTCCAGGGGCAGACGTCGCTGTATGCCACCCGCCAGCACAGTATGCCCAAGTAATTGAGGGAATGCCGGCGATGAGCCTTTGCATGCTCCTTAGAGCCCAGGTGATTCATCGGTGCAAAAAAGTATAAATACAGACCTGTACAAAGTGTGACTCTAGTAACTGAAGCATCATCTGTACCGTACACAGAGTAACTACCTCTCTTTTAGACAACACTTGTACTAAAAAATTGAATAACTAGGGTTTTTTTGGCAATGGCATTTCTTTTCCCTCAGTATTTGGCTGTGTCCACTACAATATTCAGGTCATTTCAGTACTATAGCAAGTTACTCCTCTTTCTGCATTTGATTCCTGAGTATATTCCTTTGCCTGCACGTGTTGTTACTGAATTCTGTTGTACTGCTGTCACACCACTTTCATCCTTTATCAGGATCATTCTCAACTGTCATAGTGGTCTTTGAAGGTTTTTTTTCTATTCCTCCCAATTTTTGCCAATGGCAGTTCTGGTAAGTATGTTCTGTATTCCATTGTCTAAATCATTAACGACAATGTTGAATAAAACCAGGCCCAGCAGGCACACCCTCTTGCAGGAACCTCTGGTTTGACAGCGAGAAGTTGGTAGTTTCTTGTTTGAGTGTGGTATTCCAGCCAGCTGCACATTTATCTGACAATAATATCATTAAATGATACAATAGTATCATTAAATGTCAAAAGTTATGTTGTGCAACTGTATCAAGTATCTTTGTAAAAGTTAAACTTCTCATTGGCCATCTGTCATGAATTCTGTAAGCTTTTTAGGGGGTGTTCTGCGGGAGTTGCATTGTTTTCCTTGAAAAATCACGATGGTTGTCACACTGTCTTGTACGTGGTTAATAGCTTGGTATGTTATGAGGTATTGAAAAAGGATGACTCATCTGCATTTCCTCAGATCTTTTCTACTTTTTGAAGGAAAAAGGGATTGATTTCCTCTCTGAAGCCAAGGCACTACCAGATTTTTCACTGGTTTATGTGAGAGTACATGACAAAAACACCAATTAATAATCCCTTTGTTGACAGATTTCCATCATCTGTAAATAAATTTAAAATAACTTAGTGTGTGTTATTGTGATATAGTTCATATTCTCTTCATTGTTCTAAAAGTGAAAACTTACGTTCTGTTTTTGTGCCTCACAATAGTAAAATAGCATCATACTATTTTTTTGGTGTATAAACATTAATTAATGCAGCCAATCTGAATTCTGTTATTGCCTGCATCAGCAAGAATGATTTCTGATGTCTGCAGTGTGTGCTGGAGTATTTACATTATAGCTGTGTTCTGCTTTCTGTATTCCGTCAAGGATGGGGCTGGAGAAGTGGAGCCACAAAAAATTTCTTGTATTAATTCTCTGGTAATGGTGATGGGTGCTCCCAATGACATACTGCATTTATAGCCAAAAAGGGTCCTAATCTGAGTAGCTGTATCAGACACAAATGTTTCAAGTTACTTTTTTCTGCCTACTGTCACTTCCACAATTCCTTATTTACTTGTGGATGGGGGGAAAAAAAAAATCATGGTAGCCTAGTCAAGAATTTGTTATGCTTGATGTTATGATACATTAACTATATAATTTGTTATATAGAGAGCTTTAAAGATTAATGTTCAGTGTGTTTAATTTATTCTTTTTTTTTCCAGTAATCCAAAGTCTGCTAATCAGAGGATAAACAAAAAAGTAAACAATGATGCGTCATTAAGGATTCAAAATTTGTCTATTTTGGTGAAACAAATAAAAACCTACTATCAGGTCAGTAATTGTTTCTTGTATTATGTTTTGCCTAGAATTGTTTCTAAGTGTTCTTTTGTACTTAGGCCTTTAAGGGTAACAATAATAAGATTAATATTTTGAGATATTGTATGGATGATTGTGTATAAATCTGGTCAAATTTTTTATCGCACTTAATTTACAGGTATGGTAGTAGTCTGGAAACACTTGTATGTGAATGATTATATGTTTACATAATAGATACTCTGCATCTTTAATTGCTCATATGGTACATTAAGCAGTATCAGTTGGTATTTTCTGAATTGAAGCAAGTTTTGTGCCTAGGAAAGAAATTATTAAATGTGCATTTAGTCTTAACAATGGAATCTTTGTAAGAAAATGTGATCAAATTTATTTGGTTTAGAATTAATTTGATTTTCAGTAGGAAAAAATCAGTGAGGTGATTACAATCAAATGGGAATTCATAGTAAATGTAGTGATTTTCTAATTTAGAGCCATTGGATTTTTGTGGTTTGTGCGATAGGTGAGATCTGGTACTATGCCTTCTAGACACACAGTCTGGATAGAGTGGTGTACACATGGACCCGCTATAGTAGGACATTGCAGATGTCACTGGTGTCCCTTACAGTGTGTCTTCTAGTGCCCTTCCACAATTCCCTGCACCTTTCTGCCAGGAGAGTCCCGATCTGGGAGAAAATCTCCTTTGATCTGCCTCCTGCAGCGAGCGCATCGTGACAGAGCCTGTACTGTTGTATGCCCTTCCTTACGCGTACCCACACAGTGTACGTTCTCAAAAACTCCGAAGTACAGCGGAAGTTCCCAGCTGTCACTTACTGCAGAGGTCAACCACCGTACATCTTTCCAGCTCGCACTTTGTGCCTATGCATACTTCACATGGGCCTTTTCTTGGCACTTACTTCATGTGAGTATAAGTGCTGCCTGCGAAGACCCATACACTTTTCTGTTCCCTGACAGTAGTAATTTTTGCCCAGAGGTGTTAGTGTTTCACAGCTGGTGCCACGGAAGGCATAAACACTGCTAGGATCGATCTTTATTTGAATACAAAGCATTCCCTGGGCTGCTTTGGCCGTACAGTATCGGCCAGTCCCAGTACAACGGTGTCAGGCAGAATTGCTTGCGCTTAGGTAACGTAACTTGGAATGATTGAGGATTGTGAATGTTCCTCCTAACTTCTGTGTTAGAAATAATTTATTATAGCTTTTTTAAAATAAAAAAGTATTCTTATTCAATAAATGTTGAAATCTGTCACCGTGCCTTTAACGGTTCAAGCTTCTCCTGTGTAAGCTATAGACAACTGCATACACTTTTTTCCCCCTCTTTCCCTCCCCAGTCTCGCAGGCTTCTAGTCTCGTGAGATACCCTGTTCAGACAGTGCAAGTGAGGGAACTTTGAAACGTTGCAGGTCTGGCATTTTAGTAGGCATTTAGTAGCCAAACTGGAATGCTTGTTCAAATTTAAAATAGCTTTTTGCATGTGTTAATGTTTGCTCAGATACGCCCACATGCAGGGAGCTTTGTACGCTGTAGTAGTTTATTGGGTTTGGAGAGAAGTGTTAAAGGGTGGACTGTAGTCTTTGTTTCCGCTCAAACTTAGTACAGCCTGGCAGCTGGTGCTTTCCCACAGCCGGTGCGTGGGTTAGCAAGGCAGCGTAGCAGACTCGGTTGCAAGAAGGGGTCAGCTTAGTTCCTGTCACCTGTACAGTTACCCAGATGAACTAGTGCTTGACGGATGCCTTGGAAGAATCAATCTGAGAGGCTTCTCGTAGCCTGGGGTACGCCTTGGCAGAGGCGTGAGCCCGCACACCTGAGTGCTTCAGGCAGCTGTATACAGGCATCGCGCTTCGTATATGTTCCAAACGAGATGCCTGAAGTCTGAGAGTTAATGGAACATGGAAAATAATCACTGCATTGAGGTATGAGATTAATTAATGTCTGGAATATTACAGTAGGAATAAGATACTAATGGATATGGGGGGGTTTAATTTTTAGCATTATGTTATCCTAACTCTTAAATCTTTTTATTGTGAGCTTCTCCATGCTAGTTTATTCCATGTGTTTTTATAACATTTGTGGGAAACATTCTCTCAATTTAGCAAATAATTGCCCGGTGTTGTATACATACTTGTCAAAAACCTGCACTGATAGAATACAACATTCACAATTAAAATGTTATGTTGGATTTTACAAGTTTTTTGGTTGGTACATCATCTTTGTTCTTCTCTGTAATTAGAATTGTGTCGTCTTTTTCCAATGAAGCTGCCTTACTTCCTTACAGCATCACCAAACTCTTACTAGGTCCCAAACCAGTCTTTTGAGCCTATACATCTCCTGGCAGCATAGGAGCATGGAATTGTTCTCAGCAGCTGATTCAGGAGAACTCATCCTCCTATAAATTTTGGTGGGCTTGGGAGGTTTAATACAGTGAGCTTCCATGATGCCCATGGGTGCTCTGTCAGCCTCCTTTGACAGATGGTGTGTGAGTCTTTAATAAAATAAATGCTAAAAGTTTGTGCAAGCAAGGCAGAATTTTGTAAATACGCTTAGTTTATTTTTGCAGGTTAAACAACAGTTAAAAGAAATATGTGAATTTTGGGACACACAAGGTTCCAATTTCAGGATTTTAACAGAAGCAGTCGTTTCAAAAGTAAACACAAATTGAGAGCAGTTGCACCAAGCTTACTGATTAAGTTAACACCGTGTGACAGAAAAGGTGGTAGACATCTTTGAAGCAAGGTAGAGGTGTTGCAAGAAAAGAGGTGATAATGTCATTAGTCTGTGGAGAAAACATTTCTTGGTTACCCCTGCTGGCACTCTGCTTCACAGTAAGAAAAGCTTTATAATAGCATCATGGAATTACTTGAGCTATTACAAAAAACAAACAACAAAAAAGCCACCAAGCCCCCATTTTTTAAAGTACGTGATTTTTCTTTTGAGATAGCTATAAATATTCCTTGAATTGCTTATATTTTATCTGTTCTTCATTGATTTAAAACGTCCTGTGCTGCACTTTGTGTTTTTTATTTTAATTTGAAAATTGTCTTTATCAAGATCTTGGAAGTACAACAGTCATGGTTGGTTGAAACCCGTGATGTTTGAGTAGGTCAAAGCTATTTTCTCCCTCCTTATAATTTGTCTTAGGCATGTGCAATGAGAGTACATATTTTTTCAGTCTACTATTAATCAATTCGGATGCAATTTTTCATGTCCTGTATTAACTGGTGACAACTTTCAAGTATAGCTATGGCTAATAATTTCTACAGGTGTTTTTCAAGTAATACTGTCATTTTTCGTATTTGACATAAAATGAGTTGACTTTTGTTACGTTTTTAGCTTACAATATGACACCTTACATGCGCCTTCTGGATGTAAAGCGGTGATGGTTCTGGAATATATGTTGCTTTTGAGTATGAATATTTTATGTATTAATGAATCTGTCACTGTGGAAAAACAAAAAACATGACTCCAGAGCTGCCGATAGCATGGCATCTGCTGTGAATAAACATCTGGGAACAGGAGGAAGACTATTCTGCTTTGGAAGAATTAGGCTCTGTCTAGACTGGGGATTTGACCTGATTACAGCCATTACTGGCTGGCAGAAACTGTCCATTGATACAATCTGTAGAATAGATAGGCAAAGCTGCTGCTTGAGCGTGTGGGACTTACCAAACTAAAACTGCCTGATCATGCAAATAGGATTTTGTACCCTTACATTCAGGATTGTCCCAGGAAAAAACCCTGTCATTTTCACATCCATGTTTTGGTGAGAGACTATGGCCATGAACTAGAGGAAATTGATCTTTTGTTGTATAAATGCAACTGAGAGCAAACTAACTAAACATCTATCAATAAGCTAGTCAGAGAAACGCAAACACTAATCATTTAAAGGAGCTTTGGTACATTCTGAGACGCAGGATCTAGTTGGCATGAGAGCCATAAGCCAGCTCATTGCCGTGAGGGGATTTTACTCTGTCGAGATGATCTTGCAAACCAATAAAACAGGGCTTTTCTAGAACAAATTCATACTTGTAAGGTTTTTTTTAATTAAGAGTCCGAATAATTAAGTATTGAACATGTATGTATTAAGACCTAAAAAATTTTGAACTACTTATGTGATACTAATTTCTCTTCAGTGCTGGTTAGTATTTGATGTTTGCTTTTGTTCAACGCGTATGATTTAAATAACATTTTAATTAACTTTTATAGGAGAATTTGCAGCAGTTGATCATGATGTCTTTGCCAAATGTATTAATAATTGGCAAAAATCCTTTTTCTGGTAAGTTTATTTTTAACTTAGATGAAAAATTTATCTCAGTGTAATAATTTGTATTACTTCACTGGAAATAAATTTGTGTAGGATTGAGCCTTTCAGCAGAAGATTGTGTAAATACTTTTAGCAAATGAGTGGTTTAATGATGATGAGTAACATTTTCTTTGTTCACACCAAAGGTCCACACTTTACAAAAATGTGTTCTGTCCAAACCTCAGCACTGGTTGTCATTAGGATTTATACTGAAATGAAGTGTGTTTCCCAGCAACCAATGAGCCACTGATATGACAAAGTACATGATTCATATATTCCCAGCTACCATGCTTTCAACTTTCTTTACCTAAGCCACCCCTGAGAAAATTGGCAGTTCAGTGCATCTCACTTGATCCAACTCCTAATCCTTGTTTTTCCTTCCCCAAAACTCTCCTGCTTCTCTTGCATCGTTACCTGAAAAATATTGCAATTACCTTCTTGCTTTCTCCCCTGAACTGACACTGTCTTTTCCATGCTCCCACCTTCTCTGCTTCCAGCTCTGAGAGTTGCAATTTTCAGACCAAGAAAATTAGCCTGTATGGACCCAGCTGACTATCCACAGCCACTTGGGAATCTCTGCACCATGCTCTCAATTCCAGAAGCACGGAGCAGACACACCTGGCCTGCATGGAGCCACTATGGATTGGGCAGAATTTATTTACTTGGGTCTAATGTGTCCCAGGTGTTCTACTTCTGATGTTCTAGCACCTCAGCAGAGAGGTTAGGAACTACTCTAACAGGCTGTGTAGCTTCCCCTGGCTTTTTTTCTTTATTTAAGATGTCTTAATATGCCATGCTTCTGTGTATGTGAGAAGATTTTTCTCATGAGCAAGAAGAATCATCTGTGTTACCTCACTTTTCAATTCCAGAGTTCATAACATTGATACTTTCCATACCCCATCTGCATATATCCCATTTATGTAGGTAACTTGATTTGATTTTTTTTTTTTTTTTTTTTACTTTCTGCTTTTGAATATTGCTGCTTTTGCTTCTGAGGTCACAGCCTTTTAAGTTTTGGAATGTGTAGATGCTGTAATCTATCGTATACTCCAAGAAGTGTGAATGGGATCTCTTCTTTTCCAAAAGAATAGAATCCATCGTGCTTTTATATTTTGATTCCAGACTTTCTTAAGGTTTTCAAAAGACTCCATGGATTTGCCTAAAGACCAGGTTTAGTGCAAAACCAGATTAAAAACACCTGGTAATAGTATTGTTTTTGTAATGACTTTTTTATTGTCTGATACTGAGACAAAATATGTCTTGACAATATTGTGTAGTAGAAGATGAAATTTTATTAAAAATGCACTACAAAAACTCACAAAGATTTCGTATTCCGTTGTATACATAAAAACCTATGCTTTAGTCATTAATAAGAAAGCTTCTTCCTGTTTTGGGCCCTCAGCTAAGTCTATGTAGCTTTTGTGGTTTGGCAGCTGAAACCTGTGGTGGTGTATGCATTGCTTTCCTGTGGGGACGTTATTGGATTTGTGAGAATATGGATTTTACTGCAGCATAGCCCACATCTTTAAAAAAAAAAAAAAGTGTTATATACGGACAATATTCTTGAAGATGTTTCAGATTCCTGTCTGAGTTCATCATGGAGTTTGATCTGAATCTTTGTGTTCCATCCAGAACACTTCCCCCTTAAAAGTTAGGTCTGCTCTTGCCATGTCACCTGGAAGAGAACCTCATCCCTACAGGGATTTTTAAGCTTTTTTTCTTTGGTGGGCAAGTGTAGTGAAATCAAATTTCAGTGACCTTTTGAGAGACTTGCTGTGTAAATCCAATTGCATCAAGGTGAGCCCCCATAGTAAAAGTCAATTTTCAGATAATGATTGGGATTTGGTCCACTAAAGCTTTAGGCTGTAGCTGTGGTTTTGCTCAGGAACATCTCCCAGTTTTTCCCCCTTGCACTACTTTGCACTTGAGGAATTATTAGAAAAATACCAGAGGACGACAAAGTGCAGAAGGCAAGGGCGGATAAGATTTCAGGAAGAGAAACGTGTTTGATTGCATCGAAGGCAGTTGGCTAATCAAGGAAAATGCAGATAGAATGCTGGATTTGAGCTTTGGTAAAAAAAGAGGTCATCAAGAAACATTTCAGTTGAGCTAATTGGCAGGAAGCCAGTTTAAGAAAAAAAAAAAAACTGGAGAAGAGCTACAGGCTGTGATTGGAAATGTTAAGCTAAATTACAGGGGAAAAGGGGAAGGGAGATAATGAGGAGGTAAATGTTTTTTAACAGGGGAAGAGGAAAGAGTAAAACCAGTTCATATTTCTGAGGGAGCAAACCAGGGGAGGATGGAAGGCTACAGAGGGTATGAAAGTCAGGGATAAGAGTAAGGGCAGGGAAGATCAAAGGATAGGTTAGGGACCAAGTTCAAACAGCAAGTTGGAAGGTATGGAAGAGAAGCATCTATTTCTGTGTTTGTGGTGGAGAAAAAGGAAGAAAAACATACGAGAGGGTTGGTAGCAGTGGGAAGCTGAGGTTGCTCAATATTGTGCCATGTTCCTTCAAGGAATGTGGGGGAGAGACATGGAAACAATATTCAGGTAGGCTTTTAAAAGCCAGTCAAGAGATGCTGAAGCAGTAGAGCAAATGAGTGTCCGAAGAGGAGTTCAGGGATGGCTTTAAAAAATACAAAGTGAGATGAATTTATTGGGATAAATTAATGTAGGATATAAGATATTGGGTAGGTTCCTTCTGTTGCGATAGTCTGGTTAACCTTTGATTAAGACAGGCAGCCAGGTGGAATCCCCTTCTTTAGCTGAAGTAGCGTGCTTCTTGATGAAACGTGTTCATTGATGTTCACAACTCGAGTCTTTGGGATACAAGAAATCTGTATAAATTATTAAAGATTTCCCATTTGGGTTCATGTTCTTTGTAACATATCTACTCGACAAACCTTTGAAAAATGTAAATGTTACATGTTCGTTGGGATTATACATACCTCTCCTTAGAAGAAGCAGGTTGAGTCAATGTTGAAAGTTGTCTCTCTAATTAATATTATAATGCACAGAGAACTCCTGAAGCCACGAGGAAGGTCGAGAAGCTTAGCATCTGTCTTTTGGCTCTGCTTTATGGCAGCAGGCTTGAATCTTTACCGAAAGCTAGTCAAAATCATTATGAGTTCTGTATCCTTTCAGGTTTTTTCTTGATTTCTTTTTAATTTCCTCTCTTGTTCAAGATTACCTCATATCTGTAACTTTTTGAGAAGGGTTTTACGTTTACTTCACTTACAAAATACTGTCGCGGATCAAAGCAAAGGACAATTTTTCAAGTACTTGTAAGTGAATGATTACATCTTTCTTGTGCGTGGGTTCCTCCAAAATAGACTTAGTTGCCCAATGTATAAGAAGATTGCAAACTGCCACTTCTCAAAGAAGGTTCTGGTTGAGTTTTGGTTTTAGATGCTTGTAATGGTCTTGTGATCATTGGAGATCATCTGTGATTACCAACCGAGTCCTTTAAAAAAAGGGACTTCAGTAACTTAGGTCAGGTTCAAGAACATCCGTGCGTACCTTAGTACCTGCTAGGCATCGCTGTGGTGGTTGCTATTGGGACTGAGAGTGGATCTGTTGGTGATGGTAGTAGTTACACCAGCTGTGTTGCAGTGTACAGTTTTTCAGAATAAAGGGCAGATTTCAAGCCAGACCCAGCCAGAACATAGCTTTTCTCTGGGTAGCTAGCAGGGAGATAAACTGTTGGCTGAAATCCAGGGTATATTGTAGAAAGGATGCTATTAGGACCCTTTTATTCCTGCATAGCCCAATGGATAGTGTTTTCTGTTTCAGTAAAGCAAAATGTTATATGACCATATAGAGCTTTAATTCCAGCTAGCCCAAGCTATTTTGCCATCCTTCAAGCGTTTACTTTATGGCACTTACATTCTAGATACAGCATATATTTAGTAGCAGGATGAGGACGTTTTGCCTGTAAAAAAGTAAGATGCATCTTTACTAATCTGTAAACAGAGTTCTCTAACTTAAGCTTCTTTAGGAGATTAAGATGCTTAAGGCCAGATTTGGAAGTACATTTTGATTTTAGATGTGCAGATGAATATCTAATATAGCTTTCTAAAATAGTTTAAATGAACTTGTCACCTAACTTTACAGCTTGGGGGTGGCAAATAATTTAAGCACTCTTGTAAGTGAGATACCTGAGATTGCAATTGAAAACTTGATTGTAGGTCTCTAAAGCACTTTTGAAAACGTCACTCTGAAGTTTTGCTTTATGAAGGGCTGAAATGATGTTTTCTCTATTTGAAACTTACGGATGTTAAGCTGTTTGTTAACACTGAAAGTTGTCAGTAAAATGGCAAAAAGGACCTAAGTTGAAAGCTGGAAAATGGGGGGTTCTTAATCTTTTTGTTTTCTAAATTTGGTTAACATAAATTATATGAAAATAATGAGTAAACTTGATGTTTTATGAGGGGTAGGGGAAGAAACTCAAATTACCGTTTTACACCTACCATTTTTTTGTTCTTGTTTTTTTAGAGCCAGGTACTGAAGAAATAAAAAAACTCCTCCTGCTTTTACTTGGTTGTGCAGTTCAGGTAAGTTATAATTACTTTTACATCTGTATAGAATGGTTTAAGTGTTACCAATCTCTTCCCTTACTATTTTAATACCTGAGGTTGTATACAACTTTGACCTTCCTTCCTCTAGTGGTACTATCGCGTTCCTTGAAAATCTGGATATTCTTACAGTTAAAATGGCTACAACTGTACAGCTCTTACGTTTTAGTGTATGAATGTAGCAAACTGTGTATGTAGGATTCCTGATAGTTTATTAATTTTAATATTGTTAATTCACCTGATACTGTAAAGAAAGGAAGAAAGTGGTAAAGTACTGAAGAATCATCTTACTGATACATTTTACTGAAACCATTCCACGTATTTAAGAAACTTTTTGACGGATGCTGTTCTTACTAGGAAATTTTGTACCATTCAGCTGATTAAACTGAAAAAAACAGCATCAGTGATGTGTTCTTAACAACTTAAATAAGCAACTTGAGTACTAGAGGAGGACACTGAAAAAATACCTCTGGAACTCACTGTCAAACAATTTGAATAAGTAGCTATTAAGAAACCTCTTCCTTGCCCCATTTTAATAGCTGTTTTTTCTTTATCGTTTTATTAGTGTTGAAAGTTATAATTATTGTAATGTGGCATAAACCAAGTATTTATTGGTCAATAAAATTACTGAATAATTTAGTAGTGTGATCACTGTAATGTCAGCTTTATAATTTTTAGCTCTTAGAAATACAAAGGAAGAACGAAAATACTTGTGATTTTATATATATGTTTGTATATAAAATAGGTCTTTTTATTTTTAGTGTCAGAAAAAAGAAGAATTTATTGAAAGAATCCAAGGTCTGGATTTTGACACTAGAGCAGCTGTTGCAGCCCATATTCAAGAGGTATATTGCTATTTTTGTGCTTTTAATTTTTTTGGAGTTGGAATATCTTATTATAAGAAGGTTAATTGCAAGTAAATGAAATAAGTGACTTGTGTATCTAGTAGTTTTAGTAAGCAAAAAATGCCTTTACTTTTTTAACTTGATTCGCAAAATATTTCATGACCAAGCTTCTCCGGATTGCATTGTTAAAGCAGTACCAGGGAGCAAGTATGTTGCTCCAAGAATTTCTTAGAATTACAGCAAATTTAGTTTAATGAAATTGCCATATGCAAATATATTTATAAAATGTAATCCAAATTCTGTGTATGTGATATGTTATATATATTATTTCATAGCCACCTTTTTGCTTTTTATTTTGCCAGCAGTGCAAGGTACTACTTTCAGGTAGATAAGGAACTATTCTATAACTTACAGTTTAATCTATTTTAAATGTTTTTTCATACCTTGTCTAGAGAACTTAAGCTGTAAAGTTGTTTCAGCTTTATTTTTTTTTTATGCTTCCTTTCTACTCTTATAATTTAAAGAGGATGTTTTTTCTCTTCCATGTCATTCTGTGTAGGTAACTCATAATCAGGAAAATGTGTTTGATCTGCAGTGGATGGATGTGATTGTATTGACACAAGAATATGTTGAACCTCTCTTGAAAAATATGGCGTTACATTTAAAAAGACTTATAGATGAAAGAGATGAGCACTCAGAGGTATGTGGTTTGTTGCTCAAGAGAAATATAAGAAATAATTTTTTGAAAATTATACAGCTTACCATTTTTATAACTGGTAGTTTAATGTATGTTCTGTTAGCGTATTTAGGCAAGGTTTTGTTACTGCCAAAAAGTTGCTTCACATAGTTAGGGTGTGCATAATAGTTGCTGAATACTCTTGACAAACTAGAGATGCTCTTTTTCATGTAACCAGAGTCTGAAACAACTTTGAATAGCATTCATCTGTAGCTGAAAACAGAAAATTCAAAGCTGTATCAGCTGAAGTTTGCTGGAATCAGTAACCCGTCAGTTTGCATGCCAGTCACTGAAAGATGCTTGTTCTATTACTGTATCCTGTTGAACAGCTTTGCGTGAACTGGAGCAGAATTGGTACTGGGAGAGTAGGTTTTACAGGCTTATCATGAGGCACAATCGTTCTACTGTCTGAGAATCAAGAAACAAATAGATTTAATAAAAATTCCAAGTTATGAATCATCTTGGTGGTCCCAGATTTGCCCTTCAGTAGAGTGTGGGTATGTTAATGTTGCAATTATTCCAAATATCCCTTTGACAGTTAGCAGCGGTCTTGCCAGTTCACAGCCTTGATAAGAGTAAAACAAACTGAACTTTGAGGGAAGAGGATGTATGGTAATCCTTTTTTGCAATGCAAAGTAAAGTAACTTTAAAACACAAGAGGTCTTCATATTAGGATAACACCTTCCTTTATATCCTGAAATAGGAGTATTCCTATAGGTATCATGCTTAATTCAGTTGGCAAGGATGCTGCTGCTCACTGAAGAGCACCAGGTTCTTTAGAGATTTGTATTTATCCTCATGTTCAAGGAATTCATGCCATTTCATTACCCAGTCCATTCTAAGCACTGATAATTTTGTGGACTTAAAAGTCTAAATTTGAGTAGTTTAAGAATAGCCAATTTGCTTTAGGTATAGAGGTATATGTAGGGCCTCTAACTCCTTTTATGGCAAAACTTTTCCATTATTCTTGCTTCGTTTCAGTCTTTGATGTAAGGCAGTGAATGATATTAGTTTCTGACATGTAAATCGCGCTCTGAGTGCAATTCTGTGCCTTTTTTTTCCTCTCTATTTCTTAGACTATCATAGAACTCTCAGAAGAACGGGACTGTCTCCGTTTTCTACCTCATGCATCGGCAGCACAATCACCTTGTGGATCTCCTGGCATGAAACGCACTGAAAGCAGACAGCACCTGTCAGTAGAGCTAGCAGATGCCAAAGCAAAGATAAGAAGGCTTAGGCAAGAGCTGTGAGTACACGTCGATTGCAAAAGTGTCTTGAGCATTGTAGGGTTTTAAAGTCCTGTCAATTCTGCACAATAGTAGTAATCCATACACAAATCCTTCATTCTGTCAAATGTTAAATTACATTTCAAAATGCTTTTTTTAGTTATTGTAGCCTAGGAAGCATATTTCTAGCACGTAAGCGTATTTGTGGACCAGTGCAACAAATATAACTTTTCATCTGTGTGTGTCTTGTGTTAAGATTTCTATTGATGTTTTAACCATAAAAATACTGAAATGAGTGAACTAGTGCTTGAGGTGATTTTGTTTCTTTTGTACTTTGACCTTTCTGAAAAACTGACTGTTTGAGCAATCTCTTGAGCGTGTTACAATACAGTAATGGGGTCTTTGCTCTATGTACTTTGCCTTTTAGAAATACTCCCAGCTAATCTAATGCAGCATTGCCTTTTTCTTTCATTTATTGTGTCCATATTGTTGTTTCAGGGGCAAGTTCTGTGTGCTTCCTCTATTGTTCGTTATCATTAATTGAATGTCTGGCTGTGGTTTTAATATATCTGTATTCATACACATTTCTAAGAGAATAGCTTTGCAGTTGAGGCAATTATGGGGACACACACTGAAGGGCAGTTGCATGGGGCAGGCAGGTAGGGACTGGAAGCAAGAGCTGTGTCCTGACCATTCAAGGATTAGGGACAAAAACGTCCTTTTTAAAAGGATATAGTGCTGTAGCGATTCCTTACCAGCCACATGATTAAGTTGCCTGTTTCTTGCTGGAAATGTAGTAAGAAATAGTCATCTATGGTTCATTCATGGTTGATGAGACACTTTAATTTTGTTGCAGATAGGAAAAAAAAAATCATTAGAATAATTTCCTGGTGCCCCCCCCCCCGCTCCTTTCTACATAAAAAATTCCTTATCTGCACAACACTTGTTTGTGCATTCTCTTCAGTGCTGTTCCGCTTCTATCTGCCATGGCACTCTACAGAGAAAAATGAAGGAAAGAAAGAAAATTATGCAAACCAAATTACACTAAATCTTGTGACCTGGATGCAGTGAAACAGACTTTGAGTTTACTGGCAGGAGGTGGTTATTTATGTCTAAGGAATAATGTAATTTGTAAAATGAGTAAATTCTATAGCTTGGGTCAGTAATGGTTTCTTACAGTTTCCAACTTGCTATGTTCATCCAGTTAAGGGCACGCTTTCGTCTCCCCCTGGTGTTGACCTCTTAGCAAAGGGGTATATTCCCCTCCTTCACCTCATCCAAGCACTGTGAAAAATCAGGCCCATTATAACAAAAATCTGTGCTTCTTTGTTTTTCATATTCTAATAAAAATCTTTTTTATCCCTTCTATTTTATGAAGAAAAGCAATCATCAGTGGGTACTTTGTCTTCGTAGTCTAGGAACAAATCTGAGCAGTAGTGACAAGAACAATAACAGGCCAGTTGAGGATCTGTTTCTCCCTATAGCAATGTGTAATGTTGTTTAGCAGAGCGAAGGATATGCAGTTTGAACTTAAAAATACAAATGTTAGATCTGAAGAGATTCAACATATATATAGTTACTTGCCCGTAGTTTAGAAACAGCATAAATAAAGATTTTTTTTTTTTAATCCAGCATATTTACCAGGAGACAGGTAAAATTAAATTAAAAGTTGAAGGTAGCATAAGTCACAATTGTCAGCTTGCTAGTCGGCTCTTATCAGAGTCTGTTGATGGGATCATCTCTAGCTGGCTGAATTAGGTATCTGGTTGATTTACTCAGAGGATCCCCTTCCCCCACTACATCTTGGTCTTCATGAAGAATAGAGGACAAAAAGATATGGCTCTTTTTTTTCTGATGTCTGTATTATTATGTGTCTACTGAAATGAGCCCGCCCAGGATATTCTATAAACAGCTGCACCAAGAAAATTAGTGAAAAAATTGCTGTTATTAGTTTGATTGACAGTTAATAGATAGCCTAAACAGTGAACACTGGTATGTTCTGTATAATTTAGTACAATCCTCTCTAGTCTGTAGCTGAAGCATGCAATTAGGGCAACAGTGATGGCTCGGAACATTTCACATTTTGCACTCTATTTGAATGCAGTTCGTAAATAAATTTCTTTTACGCGTAGCAGTATATTTAAAATACTAGACTTTGATAAATTAACTTCTGTCTGTAGCTTTTGGTGTTCAATGCTGCATGTATTTGATAATTTTAAAATGAGAATCGTTCCAGAGTTGACAATACTCAGTTTAAAATTTATTATAATCTGGTTTTGGCAATAAACCTTCATATCTGGTTTAGTACACACTGAAGCTAATACAATTTCATACAAAAGATCTGTAAAGATTATTTTTCTTTGTAGCACCATATACCAACAGTTAAATGCAAAACAGCGATTTGAGGCTTGTAATATAGAAACTCCAGAACTGGAAATTGCACACCTAATTTTCTATATAAAATCCTGTGTGTTTCGATGTAGAACAATAATATAAGAATAGTTACAGTAATTTAACATAATACAGATTACATCTGTATTTCTTTATGGTTTCTGAACACCTATGTCGAGGGAAAGCTTTGATATCAGCTGTGGACAGTGGTGTTGCAGTGATCTATACACAGATAAACCCTTGTGTGCTTCTAGGCTGTCAAAGACCTTTTTGAAACAACGTATGGTTGCAAAAAGATAATTCATTGTGAGATTGGCTCATTTTTAAAAACAACTGTTCTAGTTTTGTTTAAAAAAAACTTTTTTATTAGTGTGGTTACTTTTAGATTGAATTATACAGTTCAGTCCATCGAAGGTATTATTTAATAAATATTATTATTTATTTCCCCCTTTTCTATTTCTGTTTTGTTTCATACTTGTATTCCAAAATATTAAATAATACAGTAACATGTTTGAATATGCAATATATCTTCTAGGGGCATACAATATTCGATATGGCAGGGTTTTTTCAACAGTGTTTGTTCTGAGGTGCAGTTGAATTTTGAACATTAGGTATTCCATGTCCTTGAGAGAACTAAATATTTCCCTTGCACTTACTCATTGTTTAACGAACTCATTTTTTGAGCATTGAGAAATAAGTGTTAGCTGGAAGTTAAGAATGAGTCCTGTAAGAATTGTAGTATTCTATGTCAAATTGGTTTTACTGCAAATTTCTGAGTAGACTAAAACAGACACCTCGTTGTTTCTCTAAAATTAAAATTCATTATGCATTTCATAAAACTATTAAGGTTATTGAGCGGTATCTTCTTTTAATGAGGAAAGGCACCTGAAAGAGGGAGAGAGAAAAATTACAAATTACAAAAGCATAGAAGTGCTTTTAAAATCAGCTTTACCTGATCTGTGGCAGGATGCGACAGTGGGCATTGTCTGGTTCTCCTGGAAAATATTTAGACCTTTTGAATGTATATTTTGAAATTACTATAAGTTTACTTTTGGATGTGGGTCTCCTGGTACACATTCACATGTATTGTCTGGGTTGTTTGTTTGTTTTTTTTTTTTACAAAAAAAAATTGCTTATTACACCCTATTGTTTTCTGCCCTGCCTAACTAGGAGATCTTACTGAACAATTTAGAGGACTACAAAAAATCTGACCAAATTGAAAAGATTAGATACAGACTAAAACCTAAATAATACCTAAAGCATAATGGCATACCTAAGTTTTACACTGTGATGTCCGTGAAATTCTGGATTAAATAAGGGAAGTCTCATGAATCTCACTATTTTGTTACCAAACAAGATGATAATAATCAAGTTTTGCAGACATACTTAACTGTGGTTTGTGTTTTCTCTTTTAAGTGAGGAAAAGACTGAGCAGTTGCTCGACTGCAAACAGGAACTTGAACAGATGGAAGCTGAACTGAAGAGACTTCAGCAAGAGGTACAGGTTTTGTAAAACTACTGTTTAAAGTGGGCAAAAAAATTTGCCACCCCTAGAATTACTGTTTTTTGGTTGGTTTTTTTTTTTTTTAAAATTAGGAAGTATGCTTTCATGCATTTCTTTTTTTATTCTTCACTGTGAATAATGCGGTCTTGTATAATTTATTCCTTTATTTGGTCTAGTATGCTGGAAGAATATTCTGAGATAGGCTAGTATTTCTTTAATTTTTCTATTTTCACATTCAAGCAATTTACCACCAACATATCATATGGGTGTACATGCACTCAAGAACAATCCACTCTGATTTTGGCTGTTTTTCTTTATACTTTGAGTCTATGTGTTGATGATGAGGGAAAACATCCAATTCATTTATTATTACGATATGAGTATATAAAATTATTTGGGGTCACTTGAAAATATTTTCTGTAAAAGAAATGTGCTGTTCTGAAACTTAAAATTGTGTACACACCTCTCCTTGAAAAGGGCCAGTGCAGTTTTCCTGGAAATACATCATCTGGACTGAGCCTCTAAAATGCTATTTTTTTTCTTTTTACCTTTCTCAGAATTAATTTATGATACCCCTTTACATTACTCCTGATTTAAATAATGAAGCAGCTATGTAATCCTTGAGCATGCACTGTCCCTTCTTCTTGCCTTTAATTTTGGTATTTTCTTATTTTCTAGAATATGAATTTACTCTCAGATGCCCGTTCTGCCAGAGTGTATAGAGATGAATTAGATGCTCTTCGTGAGAAGGCAATTCGAGTTGACAAGCTCGAGAGTGAAGTCAGCCGGTATAAAGAGAGGCTGCATGATATTGAATTCTACAAAGCTAGAGTGGAGGTATGTTAAGGAAAAAACCAAACCTGAATAATCATTCTTTTTGTTTGCTGTGGTTTTCTTCAAAGTTATTTTGATGACTTAAACCTAACTACTTTCCAACTCTGGATCTTTTCTCAATGTTTGACATACTTTAAATAAAATATTGCTGTTCAACTTGACCTCAGTGAAAGAGGTCCAGTGCGGTGATTCATGTTCTCAAATTCCCTCAAAGTCGTTGGCTGTTACCTGTATATGATGTAATAGTTTAGCATACATGGGTCTGTTGGAAAAATCAGGTACTGTGAGGGTGAGCATTATCATCAGCCTGCCCGCAGATGAGGGAACCTTTGTGAGCTATTTGAAAATCATCTTAGATGAATGGCTTTATAAACTGTGTATACCTACTACTGTTGTAAGAGGGACTGAAAGCATATGGTTAAAAAAATTGGTAAAGGAAAAGAGAATAGTGTACGGGATTTGAAAACAGCAGAAATTTCATTTTCATAGAATGTTTAAACTAGTAAAAAACCTAAAATTTGTTTACATCTTTCATAGCTTTTAAACTGTCTGATTTTTCAAGCATGCTTGAATAGAGACAGATGTTAATTAGTTGGTTGGTTTCGCTTCATAATAATAATTATAAGTTAACTTAATATTTGTGTAGGGAGGAGTATGAAGGATAAATATTTGTATGTTATATTCACTGATCTTTTTTCAGATTTTGCAGCTGACTGTATGCTGAAGTTTGAAAAGTTTTGCCTTTATATCATGAGTAAAATTGCCAATTATATGTTTTTACATATTATTATTTTCATCAGATGCCATTAAAAAAAATCCTCTATGTACATAAGCTAAAGCTGTTTAGGACCTTTGAATATGGCTGGTTGTGTCTCAAGAATGCAGTTGCATTTTCAGCATCACGTCCTGACTTTGGGCTTAAGTAAGTTTGCCCGATGGCCTGTAAACCCAATTATGGACCGTAGAAAATTATTCTCGTAAGTTTTATTCTCTGTTTCCTGCAACCCAAACATCAGGGAGTTCAATCTGATAATAAGATAAATTGTGGACTGAAAGTAGCATCTACATCCATCTCCCATCTCTGACAGTGGCCAATAGTAGATGCTTAGAGGAGAGTAAAAGAACAGGGCAAGCACTTGGTGATCTTTCTTGTTGTGCTCCCCCAGCCTCCAGCAGTCTCTGCTCAGGAAAATTGTACTCAGAGGTGGTACTTCCGAGCTTTTTGGCCCTCTCTTGCATGAATTAGCTAACTTCTCAACACGTCTCAGCCTTTTCTTCTACACGATCATGCAGTAATATGCTCCACAATTCAGTTACATGGCATGTGAAATACTTCCTATTTCTGGTTTGAGTCTGACACCCGTAATTTTTATTTGATGTCAGACTTTTACTTAGCTGTAGTCCATATACATGCTATACATCTTTCCAGATCACATCTCAAATCACAGAGATATTTATGGTTTGACTGTAATTTGAACACCTTATTTATTCTTAATGGTTTAGGGACTGTTTCATTTCTCTTATGTAAAATTTTCTTTTCCTGAAAATTGCATAAGTTGACTACATGATACTGCTGTAAATTTGTTTTTTATAAAAAGTCTGTTACAACTTCCAAATGAATGTTTTGGCATTAGAGCAACATTTCTAAAACTAGTTACGATGTGTATCAAAGTTTGTATGAATAAGGAAATACTTCTGTTTTGAGGGGGTTTTTTTGTTGCTTCATTCTTGCAGGAGTTAAAGGAAGACAATCAAGTGTTGCTAGAAACAAAGACAATGTTGGAAGATCAATTAGAGGGGACCCGAGCCCGTTCTGATAAATTACATGAGTTAGAAAAAGAGAATCTACAACTAAAAGCTAAATTACATGATATGGAGATGGTAAGTGTAAATGGAGGGTGACAAAGACAACTGATGCACATTGAGTTTCATTTCCATTTTTAATAAAAGAGCTTCCAGTCAAAATAGTGAGGGAAAGGAGGAAGGTATGTCTTGATTTACTAACGCTTTTCAGATACGGTTTCCTGCAATAGCTTTGGTTCTGCCTAGGGAAGGAGAAACTCCAACAGCAGTACTCTTCGGAAAGGCAGTACAGTGTTTAATTGGATAGCTAATGTACGATGATAAGAAATACAGAGACTCATTAGTAAGAACGATAGGATCAATTTTTTTGTGTGTGAAGATAAGACTGTTGTCACTTAAATACTTATTCATATTTCAAATTCTGGCAACGTAGTAACGTACTGATTCAGAAGGTTATTCCCAAAATAATTTCTGGTTTTTACCAGTTCCTCTCCAGAAAGTAAATACTCTAAAATACAAAGTAATAACTTGCCTGGGTGGTTTTGGTTTGTTTATTTTCCGTAAGGTGTGACAGGTTATTGCTTTCTGTTTACTTTTATTTTCTGCAAAATGTTGAGTTGCAGCTGCAACTTACTCCTGTTAAAGTAGCATGTGTGGGGAGAGGGGTTTATAAAGAGCCAGGTGAGACACACTCATCATGGACCCAGTTCTGTTACAGCTTTTTGCATCAAAGTTAGCCTTATGACAGTTTAGAGAAGGTAAAATTTTGCTTCTCTGTCCATTTGGGTTTTTGTCTGTGCTACCAAGCTGTGCATATTATTTAGAATTTCTTTCCTGATATTTGGAAAGAAGTGAACTTTGAAAAGAGTAAGTAGTCATTGCCGTAGGTTATGATGAGAAGAGGTTCTTCTCTGCGTATTTTTCTTCTCTGGTTGTTCCATTTCTCTTCTAAGGTCTCCATACTTTCATCTCTTCCTCCTCGTCTCACTGTGTATTAGCAAGTCAGAGAACGCACTTTGCATTTCTCTGTGGTATACTAGATATTAAAATATTTTCCACATGTTGAGACACATGGTTTTCTAACATGTAAAATAATTTTTAAGGAGCGTGATATGGACAGAAAGAAGATTGAGGAACTCATGGAGGAAAATATGACTCTAGAAATGGCTCAGAAACAAAGTATGGATGAATCATTGCATCTTGGCTGGGAACTTGAACAGATCAATAGGACTACTGAACTTTCTGAAGGTAAACATACTAATACTTGCAAACTGGTAAAACAGAAAAATGTCCAGCTCAGAGGCTGGACAGCATTAGGAAATTACAGGTTCTTATTTCTAAAATAGAGTCTTTTGCCCTCTGAAGAGATGCAACAGTTTGGGGGTTTTGTTGTTTTGTTTTCTTTTGTTGAGGTTTGGTGTTTTTGTTGTTTTGATGTTTGTTTGGTGTGGTTTTTTTTTTTTTTTTTTTACTCATTCCCATGTATCCGTGGAGATACAGCCTACGTGAAAAGTCTTGTCTTGTGATTCTTGGTCAGTTAAACAGAGGTGTAAAACCCGTAAGTACCTTGGAGTTACATTGTGTTGCCATTCAGATTTCTATAATCTGTGTCAGATCATGAGTTGTCTTGCTCTGCTGTTCTCAAAGTTAAGAAAGTTTTTTCTTAAGGCTTCTCAGAGTAATTGTTTGCAGAGATAGCTGTGGCAAAAATTTTGGTTCTTCCAATATAGCGTGATTGGTCATACGCTGGATGCCGTACAAAAGATTTGTGGAAATTTAGAAAGATATCCTCAGGTGCAGAAAACAAATCTCTGGTGTGAGTAGGAACTGTAGGATGAGTAGAACGTTTCCTTTTATCCATCTGTAGTGTTACCTGTTGGGTGAGGAGGATGGACGATTAATCCTAACTAGCTCTATTCACCAACAAGGCATTGGAGGACCATCAAAGATTTCTAAATCCTCTAAGTCTAAAAATGCAAAGTCTAAGAACTCCAGGTAATGGTGTTTTTCCTTTACAGTGCCACAGAAATCACTTGGTCATGAAGTAAATGAACTGACATCAAGCAGATTGCTGAAGCTGGAAATGGAAAACCAAAGTTTGCTGAAGACAGTGGAAGAACTACAAAGTGCAGTGGGTTCTGTAGAAGGAAGTAGTTCAAGGATTCTGAAAATGGAAAAAGAAAACCAAAGACTTAGCAAAAAGGTAATCGTCAGTGTATGATTTGCCTACCATTTGGTACAAAAGGTAATTTTATGAATTGCAGTTATTTTGGGTAAAGTATTACTAGGGTCTAAACAGTGTTATGGTGTGTGTAAGTTTATGGTAAAAAAGAAAACCACCTCAGAGAGGATTTTTTTTTTCTTTAATTATACCTTTTTATTGATGTAAGAATGTGACCATTTTATTCAGAAAGGTCTTCTACCAGTGAGGGGGAAAAAATATGTTAATATTGGGGACATAATGGGTAATGAAAGTGTTTTATGATACTTGAAAATTGGGGAAAGGTGTGTGTACATAGGTGAAGACTGACAGATAAGTCTAAGCAGGAAACTTGGTCATATGTCCTTATTCATAACAGAGAAAGAGATGGGCCAAGGAATTGATGAGCAAATGAATGAGAGGAGTTGTCAGATGTATCTGTGCTGATCTACAATATTTTACTCTCCAAATTATGTATATCAAATAGAGTAATTCAGACAGTGATATTTATAAAGAACAAAAATTGAAAAAAACCACCAGGACTAATTACAGTGGAGTGAAATGGCTGAAGCTTCTGAAATATCTGCTGAAGTAAAAGCTATTTCAGATGTTAGACTATTCTTAGAGAAGAGCGGGTAAGAGATAATTTAAAAAAAAATTGAAAGAAATCCCTACTGTATTGCATGCTTTTTCTGATGTCTTAACAATATGGTATTTTTTGCAGCAGCCTGTGTGCTGCTTTGAGTTTCTGTACGGTACCAGAAAGAGAGCTAGGAGGGTACAAAAGAAAGGAATAGGTGTAAGCAGCAAGCAATAGTAGGTCCTCGTGGTTGTCTGATGCTGTTCTTACCACATTGGATGGCTGGCGACGTCCCTTTTCTCACTTGCCCCTAAAAGCAATGCTCTGAACGGTGATCAGCAAAAAGCGTGAAATTTGTATAAAATGTGTTTTGACTCCTATATACCTCGTCTACCTCTATCTGGGCACACTTTCTCTTAAAACAAACCACTGATAGAGAGTCTTACAAATAAGAGATACAGTGACCGCAGGAACTCCACTCCCAGGGCCCAGCTGGCGGTTGGACGGGCGATGGATGAATTAGGTTCCCAGACATGGAGGCTGACTGCATCCCTGCTGGGGTGATGGAGCCAGTTACCTTCTCCTTTGCAACAGCCAATGAAAGTGCTGATAGCCCTGTAAAACGTGCATTGGTCTGCTAAGTAAAGGACCAGGAAAATCTGAATTTGAGAGGAAGCGAGAGAGGGAAACCAAAGGTGGTCAAACATTAGTTATTCTCATCCTAAAAGAAAGATTTAATTCAGGTACTGACCTAATTGATCCCGTGTTTTTTGCGTATTTTCAGTCAATGAATTGGTTCACGGAGGAGCAAATTCCATTCTACTACCTGTTTGTGATTTTATTTCTCAGGATTATTTAGCAGCAATTTAATGTATAATTCAGACAACTTGTTTCTAAAAGTATCCCCCCTGCCTGGGGTCTGAGTTATGTCTGGAGTGGTGTAGGATTGGGGAATGTGAACAGTGGAATTGACGTAGAATATAAGTGTTCCAGCCAATGATTGCTTAAAAATACAATGTGTATGTTGCTTCTAAGTAACTAATTATAGCTTAGATGTGACAGAAAAATCACACTTGGTTATTTTCACTTGTAAATAGTTTTGCTGTCTGGCAACATTAAGAGAGTTGGAGCCATTTGGCAAAACAAAACCTGTATATTTAATTTCTAGGGAATCATCATAAGTATCTCTTGAACTAGTTAAGTAAGAGCAAACCGCATTCAACCCCTGTAAGCTAAAAGGGACTTGGAGGAGCAGTATAAATCTCACTAAAATTGAATTTTAAAAGAAAAAAAGATGCTTGGGAAAACATCCAGAGCCTAATAAAATCTGAACAATTTTTTTAATGCAAAAGTACTTTATGAATATAATCTGCTGAACTAGGGAGAAAATTCTGGTGGAAGTAAACTTATCCCTAGAAGAGATGAATTGTTTCAGATAAAGAATAGAAAACTCCGTTTTATTCTTTCCTTTAACCTTTATTAATTTCTGTAAGAGTACCTTCAACCCAGCTAAGAGTAATACTATTGCCATTTTTAAGCACATGTAACATTTATTTCTTTTTCCCTAGCTTGAAGAGCTAGAGAATGAAATTAGCCAAGAGAAACAAAGTCTTCAGAACAGTCAAAATTTGAGTAAAGATTTGATGAAAGAAAAAGCACAGCTTGAAAAGACACTTGAAGCACTTCGAGAAAACTCAGAGCGACAAGTGAGTAGCAGAATCAAAAGTCTTAAGGCTGCATTGTACTTCACTGTTCTCCTTTTGTACTTTTTTGCAGGCATAAAGGGATTGTAAATGTAGCAGATTTGGCAGAAGCACATATCTGCTGCAAAATAGCTTGTCTGAGGCCTGCAGCCGGTGAGAGGCATGACTCATTTTTAGCTGAGCCTCTACTGTTAGTTTTAGAACTTTTTAGTGTTTTGTAATGCTTCCGTGGCTTTCATGGGCTGTGCGTTTGCTATAGTTGCTTAGAGGGTGTAGCTCAGCAAAAAGAGAAAATTGGGAACTTTGGAGGTAAGCCAGACACCTCTCAATGGAGGAGAACAGGTCCCAGACAGCTGGTCAGTGTTTGAAGTAATGTTGGAGTATTAATGAGAATTACAGCAGCCTGTCCCTCAAAGGGACCTGACAGAGGCCAGCGTAGCAGAGCCGCTCTGCTGCTCCGCTGCTGACTCTGTTCCTCCTGTGTCGCTCACAGCCTTGTTTATCAGGAGTAGGAACCATCATACCCAGCTTCATAGTACTCCCCTATACTAGACTGTTTTCTAGCTGTGTCTTGCAGGTGGCTAGCAGAATTTATTTTTGGTTGCCAGAAACCGGCATCTGGGTCTTGGTAAAAAATTTGAGCTGTATTTGGGAGGGTATTGAATGTCACTGACGTATCTGTATCTTACGGGTGCTGACACCTTCTAAAGGTCTTTGCAGAGCAATTCAGAGGACCTGTGGAAGGTTGCCACTAGGAGATGAGTTATGGAAACTTCTGGAAATCTCATATTTAGTAATCAAGTCCTTCAGAATTAGAACTGTGGTTATCTTTATAAATTTCACTGATAATGTCTTGATCAGATTTAAATTAAACAAAGAAAGTCAAGGGTACAATATTTTGGAATACAGAATATAGTATTTAAAAAATCCTGAAAATTTGTAAAGGCCCAATTTAATCAGTAAATGAAATTCCAGGCAGAAAAGAAAGTAAAAAAAAAAAAGAAAATTTTAGCATTGAAGCTTTACTTTCTTTAAAAGAAAATATTCCAGCTTGTCTTGTTTAGAAATGTTCATTGTTATAATAATTGATTTATACATTGTATTAGAACTACGCTAGGGGGAAAAAAAGGACTAAAACTTTTTGGAATAGGTCCCAATTCAACCATCAGGGATACGTATATTGTTTTAAATGTGTTGGAGTAGGACTGACATTTCAGTGGGACTGTTTCTGCTTAAAAATAATACACTTAGGAGCTGTGATGGGTTAGCAGCATCTTTCATGTCTTTTACAAATCTTGTGCTGAATCTTATTGTAGTCAACTATACAAGGTTTGTTTGATTTCATCAAAAATCGTGGAGGTATTAATCATGATTTTTGTTGAGTTTGGATTATAGAAGCAGAATTCATGGAAAGTAACTATGCCTGTTCAGTAACATACCAGGTTACGTAAAGAAGTGGTACAAAGTTGTGGTTTTAGCCACCTGTTAATTAGTTTCTCATTAATCGTTTCAGAACAGTTTGTCGTTGCTGGGAACGGAGCCGTAGATCCTGTAATTAATAGTTACATTCAGACTTAAATATGAAAGAACAGTCTATAATTTTGTCAGTCTGTTTTTCATTGCAACTAGCACTTTTGCTTTTCTCCAAAACAGTTTATTGTTGAAACACCCGTTATGCTATGTTATTAGTGTATTCTTAAATATTGACCTAAACAGTTTTGTGGATTTTGCCATCTGTTGTTACATACCCAGATAATTTCAAATGATTTGGAGTAACTGAAAAAGTCAAGATATACTAAAAATTAAGATGTAAATGCTGCCTTGAAGTAGATCTGGGAATATGTTACCTAAGAAAATAATTCAGTTCTAATATGGTTTACTTTCTCTGGAAGCTGTTTTGGAACCGCATGTCCAAGGGTTCTTTTAACGCAAAAATGAATGTAACTTTGATGTGTTTCTTTCCAAAACGTTATTGGCTGTGATCAGGATGCCCTCATATCCCCCAGATCACCTCTGGTTTTTCCCCAAGTGAAATAAAGACATGTCTGCGGCTCCCATACCTCCTTCCATCTTGAGTTTGATTTAGAACTGGACTGCAGTCTTGTTCTTTGTAGACACGCATCTCTGGAAACTACAGAGTTTAAGAAAAATAATCTAAAATCTGGGTAAATGAAATGAAGCTAAGAAATAGATACAGCTTTGTTTTGGTTTGTCCTTCATTAGTTTTATTTTTCTGTTACCTACTAATATCCAAGAGGAAGATATTTTAAGACTCACTTTGACTGACTTTGTCAGACTTCCACCTGTGTACATACACATTTGCAATGCTGCAAATAAATACCAGTAGAGATTTTTTTTTTAAACTTAAAATAAAAGGGAAATAAGATATAACATAAATAAAAGGGAAATATGATGTGATATTAATAGCTTTCAGTTTATAAATGGAAGTAATTGCTTGCTGGCTCACCAGAATTTACGATTTTCCCCCCCAATTAGATTAAGCTATTAGAACAAGAAAATGAACACTTGAATCAAACTGTAGCTTCTCTGAGACAGCGCTCACAAATCAGTGCTGAAGCAAGAATGAAAGAAATTGAAAAAGAAAATAAAATCCTTCATGAGTCTATTAAAGAGACCAGCAGTAAGTTAAATAAGATTGAATTTGAAAAAAAGCAAGTCAGGAAAGAACTGGAACACTACAAAGAGAAAGGGGAGAGAGCAGAAGAGCTCGAGAATGAGGTGCATCATTTGGAGAAGGAAAATGAATTATTACAGAAAAAAATTACGAACTTAAAAATCACTTGTGAGAAGATTGAGGCCTTAGAACAAGAAAACTCAGACCTGGAAATGGAAAACAGAAAACTCAAAAAAACTTTGGATAGCCTAAAAAATCTCACTTTTCAATTAGAATCCTTAGAAAAGGAGAATTCACAACTCGATGAAGAAAATTTGGAATTAAGAAGAACAATTGAATCCTTGAAGTGTACGAGCATTAAAGTAGCGCAATTACAACTGGAAAATAAGGAACTGGAGAGTGAAAAGGAGCAACTTAAAAAAAGCCTTGAACTCATGAAAGCCTCATTTAAGAAAACTGAACGCTTGGAAGTGAGCTACCAAGGCCTAGACACAGAAAACCAAAGGCTACAGAAAGCCCTTGAAAACAGCAATAAGAAGATTCAGCAATTAGAAAGTGAATTACAAGATTTGGAGTCTGAAAATCAGACTCTGCAAAAGAGCTTAGAGGAGTTAAAAATCTCTAGTAAGCGCCTAGAGCAATTGGAAAAGGAGAATAAGCTGTTAGAACAAGAGACTTCTCAACTGGAAAAAGATAAGAAGCAGCTAGAAAAAGAAAATAAAAGGCTTCGACAACAAGCAGAAATTAAAGATAATACTTTAGAAGAAAACAATGTAAAAATTAGTAATCTGGAAAAGGAAAATAAATCTCTATTTAAAGAAATAGTTGTATATAAAGAGTCATGTGTACGCCTGAAAGAACTAGAAAAAGAAAATAAAGAACTCGTGAAAAGAGCTACAATTGATAAGAAAACCCTTGTCACTTTGCGAGAGGTAAACAGAAATTAGTTACCATTCTCATCATAATCTGTTTGTAATGTAGAGAAATTGTATCTGTATTTTTGAAAAAAAAAAAATCATGCTTTACTCTGTATACTATTAGCATCCTTAATGGTTACAGTAGGGAAAGAGATAATCATAATCAAAAGAAATAACCATATTCCACTGAATTCTGTAAGGTTGCTCACGGGCTGTCGTGGAGCCTTTGTTAAATAAACGTTGTTCAGATTCTTTATGTTAGTATTTGTTCTGGCTGAACATTGTAATGTTCAAGTCCAAATTTGAAAGAGAAGTTCTACAGAAAGGGAAGGAGTAAACAGCTACAGCGAAATCATATTCTCATTAACAATGTAATGGCTGATGTGGCTGAAAGCTAACAAGTGGAAGGAAAGGAGAGTTAATGTTGGGTTATTCAAGTCATGTAGCAATAAAAGACTCTTGCCTTGGCACTTCTAGAATTAAGCCTACATTTTATTTATATGCTAACACTGACTGTAATTTTTTCTGTGTAAGGACTTGGTGAATGAAAAATTGAAGACTCAACAAATGAACAACGATCTAGAAAAACTTGCCCATGAACTTGAAAAAATAGGCTTAAACAAGGAGCGGCTCTTGCATGATGAACAGAGCAGTGATGACAGGTGAGAATGTCAGGGCCTACCTGGAACAGCGTAGAAATGAGGGTCTTTTTTATTCATAACGATAAAATGGTTTCACAGACTGGTTTTATGCATAGTCGTAGATTTTAATAGAACCCAAAATGGAACTTACTATTCTTTGAAATGAATAAGGTAGCTGATGTGCTTTTACCTTCAGCTGTCTGTGAAAGTGAGTTGACACTAAGAAATTTCTTGAAGCATGTCAGTAGATACAGGTAATGTATAATTAAAATGTTTTATGTTCTATTTAGCAGCAGGAACAGTAGAAGTAAAAGATAATAGGCCCAAAGTTGGGGTTTTTTCGGCTTTTTTCCCTTTTTGACTGCTTGGGTGATAGAAATGTTCTTTATGTTCTTTACACTTTTGTCACATAACGGTTACCTTAAACTGTCTCACTCTTTCCCTACAACTATTTCCTTCTAACTCTTCCTACCAAAAGGAAACTCTTTGCATTCCCACTTACACAGGCTGGGAAGTATCCAATACTCGAGCGTCTCCAAAACTTCATGCTGGCTCTATCGCTCTACCACACCTGCCATTATAAAGCAGCTGCTATCCTGACATCTGTTTCCTCTACTGTATGTTGTGTTCTGTCTTATCCTGCAGGGATTTAGGGAAAATTGGTGACAGGAGAAAAGCAGGCTAGTGTGGGCTTCTAGCCAAACTTTATTTCACTATGCTATTCAGAAGAAGAAAAAAAGCTGCTGTCATGATCTGTTCTTAAAACTGATTGTCATAAACATGAAGATTGATTTTGGGCCTTCTGTATCAAAAGAAAACCAAATTACTTTTTTTTTTTTTTCCTCTTCAGTTTCCCTTCTTTACTGCCAGTGCTCCGTTACTGGGGTGGTGCCAGAATCCTGTAGGGAGAATCTGTTACCACCTCTTGTTTTCTGCTGGTGTCTTTCATCTACCTTTCTCATCTCACAGATGAGGAGTTCTTCCGTCAAAAAAAGGTCTCAGAACTTTGCCTAGTGTGATTTTGTCCTATTTAAGCATTACTGTGTTAGCATACAGCTCAGAGTATGCGTTTGGTTTCTACTTAGGTGAATACATACAAAGAAGAACCAATCCTTGAGCTGAGTTGAGGCTTAAACTGCTTAGATGAAGAAGTCCAGATTGAGCAACATTTTTCTAAATCATGTTCTAGATTCCAAGTGGTTGGAGTGAGTGCTCCTGCAGAGGGAGAGAATATTGTTCTATAAAGATGCAAATTGTACTACATGAAAAAACTTACAAGTCTACTTCTACTTTCCAGACAATGGCACTTGTCCTTTACAAGTGCTCATACTTCTAAACATCAGATGTTGTGGGTTCACTTCTCATAGGTTAGTTGGTTTGTGATATTATATGAATCATCACTTTGGGCCATACAGTATTAGTGTTTCCTTTGCTTTTTACAGAATGATGTTATAATGCATCTATACATTTTAATTTGGAGTTGCATGTCTCTGTGGAATGGGGAGTGTTACCCAGCTTTCATTAAATGATAATCTGTAAATGAACTTCTGACATACTTCTGGCACCTGTCATGACCTGTTTAATTTCTTCCTCCAGGTTAGCTGTGTGTGGGAATTACACAAATAAGTAATTTTCTCTTCATTCCCGCCATCTTCCCTTAGTGCTCTTCTAACTGCTATTCCGTTTTCAAGGAATCAGTGCACCTTTTTTTGCTGTGTATATATAGTATATTAAGAGCACAGCCCAATGAGCAGGCTTAAACATTGCATACCGGTTGACCTGCACTTGGCACATGCCTGCTGCTGGTCTTGGATCTCTTGTTATTTGGTACTGCTCAGCTGCACTGTTGTAAGAACAGCTCACGCTTAATTCTTCGCAGATTGCCTTGCAGCAGGAGATAATGCCTGTCTAGAAAGGTGTTTATGGCAAACTTCATTGTCCAGCACTGACCATGTGAAAGCACCGCAGAAGCAGATGGAATATTTGACGGTACAAGATACTTGGATATCAGGCTGGGTATGGTGTGCCTATTCAGGCTGATCTGTGGGGAGGTGTGCAGTAAGCTTTATTATCTTGAAACTGACCCAAAACATTATCTAAAGCCAACCTCTGAGCTCAGGCTTGTGATGAAATAGTTTTAGATGTGAAGGAATTTGGGCTGTGCTACTGTTCGGAGCTTTTTCTCAAACCAGAATGTAGACCTATCTTTAACATCTTCATGTAGAGCTGGATGACTGCAAATGTGGAGTATTTTTTTTTTTTAAAATGGTTGGTTTGAAATTGTGCTCTGCCACTGTCCTACCTTTTCATTATTCTCAACCTTTTCATCCATCCAAAAGGTACCTGGGTTGCTTTCTTAATATCTTTAGGTAGGTGAGGCATTACCAGTTGTTTCACCAGGCCTGTAGAAAGCTAGGTTCATTATGGCCAGAATTATTTCTCAGTGTATTTTTGGTCTGCCCCTCTCATTTTGATGACAGAAATTAAAAATGCACACTTTTTCTCTCCCTGATTGGAGAGAGCTGCTTCTGGGTTTTTTGTTGAATGTTCTTGGTAGCACTTCAGAGTCTTTCTATTGGAGCCTAAGCTGACCGTGTTTGATAAGTTAATTTTGAAGTGTTTTCCATTTTCTCTTCTTTTCAAATGGCTGTTGTCTTTAGACAAAAGATTTGTGGCTTTTGATCCTGATTCTGAAATACCCAAATCTCAATGATACTAGAAAATTTGTACCACCTTTCATCATTAGGTGTTCAGTTATTAGGTGTTCTGGAAACTGGATATTGGGTCTCTGCTATTAGTCGTTTTCCTTCTTTGTTTCCTACTTAATTGTATAACTTTTTCCTACTTAATTGTATAACTTTTTCAGTAACAGAAACTCTAACTTGTAGGTGAAGCTGTGCTTCAGCGCGAGAGGAAACGCTATCTATTCTCTTAGTCATAGACTGCCTACTGTTTCTTAAGTTCCTGAGAATTGCTTGTCATACCTTGCAATCTAGGATTCTCATCTGACTACATGATGCTACTGGACAGTTTTCCACTTACTAATTCTCTTACCATTGGTCTTCTGCTCCAGTTCCCGACTAGATCTAATGCTGTTGCCCATTCAGGAGTCTCTTGCAATCTATTCTATTCACTAAACCAATAAATTCTTCAGCAGTCACAATGAAAAAAAGGGGGATCTTAGTGGTTTATTTTACCCTATTGTGGGGAGAAGTGGGATGTTTTCCAGATTCTGAGCACATATACAGTGACTGAACTGCTTGAAAGTGATTAATGAGTGTGGTTTTGAGTATTTTCTAATAAGGCTAATAATTCATTAGAATATCCTGCACTGGCAGTTTTCAGGAGATACTGTTCTAAACTGATGTATTCTAAATCTGACCAGTTCTCTCCCAGATACATGGTTAGGGTTTTTTTAGGTGCCCTACAATATTGTAAATACGGTAAAAAATGGAAGCTTTGCACATCAGAAGTGATAACAGTCTTAAAATATCAGCAGCTGGGCTGAGTGAGCAATTTGCACATTCATGCATCAAATGAGTATGCACCTGCAAAGTACTATGTTCCGTCTCCTTCCCTAGTGCCTCCTCTTTGTGAGCTGGCAGGAAATGGAAATTGATGAAAATCTTGCTCTCCAAATACTTCACATTCTAATTTAGTTCAGGTCCCCGCTGGATTTGCTGGAGTGGAGCCAGAAGGAAGAGTGCTGTCATCACACACGTACTAATGATCCAAATAAAGCCAGCACCCTACCAGTGTGGCTGAAAGTGGCTTTTTGCATGACGAATATGTTTTAAAAGAAAGAAGGATTCAGAAATGTTTTTGCCTTCCATCTTCTATTTGGTTTAGGACATAGGACTTGATGTTAATACTGAGGTGTCTTCATGCTTTTGAATAGTCAGCATTCAAGCATTTCTGACTGTAGCTATGAGGCTGCTGTTTCAGAACATTTTAGAATTTAAATACCTCAAATAATTTTATGAAATACAGACTTTTTTGTGTGTGATGTCATTGATCAGTAGGTACAAGCTTTTGGAGTCAAAATTAGAATCCACACTTAAGAAGTCTCTTGAAATAAAAGAAGAAAAAATTGCTGCTCTGGAGGCTCGTTTAGAAGAATCAACAAATTTAAACCAGCAGCTCCGTCAGGAACTTAAAACAGTAAGGAAAAATGACATTTTTTTTCCTATAACATTAAATTACTCCTATACCAGCTATTGTTATTTCTACACTTGACCTTTTCTGTAAGACAGCAAAAACCAGGCATTGTTGGGGTATTGTTAAGCAGGACAAAAGTATGATTGCTTCTTAAGACTGCAGTAATACAGGCCCAGTGTTACAATTGCATGAGAAGTTGTTGATGAGTTTATTCATTGGTCCTTGAATATGTCAGGTGGATAAATAATCTGAAGTTGATTTGATTTGGGATGTCAAAAATAATAATTTCTTAGTAAATTACATTTTCTGACCTACCTTGAACAGCCTCAGTGGGCTGATTAAAAAAATAAATACAATCTCCATGGTCATTGTACTTTAATATAAAAGTTGGGGGATACAGTTGAAAGCAGTGAAATAAAACAGAAAATAGAGGTCTCCTTCTGTTAGATGACTATGAGCCCAAGTGTTTGTTATGTTTAAGCTACCAGTATCCATAAATTATTTGTAGTTAATCTCCCCAAACATACACAGAAAGCAAATTTACAAATACAGTGACACACACATGGCACTTTCTGTTCTGTGAAAAGTGATGTGGTCATGTAATAAATCAGGATGTAGAAAATGGAAAATTCTAAAACTAATTTAAGTTGTCCTAAATAATTTCAGGTGAAAAAGAACTATGAAGCTCTCAAGCAAAGACAAGAAGAAGAAAGGATGGTTCAGAATTCTCCCCCAAGAAGCGGAGAAGACAATCAATCTGTCAATAAGTGGGAGAAAGAAAATCAGGAAACTACTAGAGAATTATTGAAAGTTAAAGATAGATTAATTGAAGTAGAAAGGAATGTAAGATGTGTTTTAAATATTCTGATTTTAATTATTTGTTGTGAGCTGTTCCAGTAATACGAATGCGAGTATTGTTAACAAAATATGCAATTTATCACCTAGTTTGCATGCTGAGCAGAATGTGAATTAAATGTAGCTTATGAAGCAGCTGGATTCTGCACTGACAGATGCTGTAAAGCGCTTGACGAAGATTTAAAAGGAAATGTGGAAACCTGAATTTGCCCTTTTGAATCCACAGATACCTCTTAAATCCCTCTTATATAAACCTTATTTACATGAGCCATAGAGATTTCTCTACTGTTTCTCCATAGGTATGATATTAGTTACCCATTTCTTCAGTCTTAACCCCTAGTGATAATATCACTGTGTGTTCCTTTGTTACATAAGGTGATTTAGAGTTGTGTTCCACGCTGTAAATCTCTGTGAAGTCATGCTGCTTTGTTTGTTTTGGAGAAACAAGTTTTTTTCCTGAAGTTCAGTAAATAGCTATGAACTCCAATTTTCCTCTTTTTTTTTTTTTTTTAATGTTCAAAGAATGCTACACTCCAGGCAGAGAAGCAAGCACTGAAGACCCAATTAAAGCAACTTGAGACACAGAATAGCAATCTGCAGGCTCAGATTCTTGCACTTCAGAGACAGACTGTTTCTCTACAGGAACAAAATACAACTCTACAAACTCAGAATGCCAAGCTGCAGGTAATATTTTCCGATTTTGCTTTCAAAATCAAGATTAGTTCAGAGCTTTTTCAAATGAAAGCTTTAAAGCTACTGACAGTAATGTATTGTAAGTCACATTTCACTTCTGGTACAGACGTGGAAAATAAAGTAATATGCAAATAATCTGCACTGAAAGCAGTCAAATAATACTTTATTTGCTGATGAGTAATAACATTTCTAGATGTTGGTTTTAATCCTTTGTGTCTTTCCAGTTTAAACTCTTGACTTTATACTTAGGAGTAGAGTAGATTCTATTATCCAGTCTTCCAGTCTAATTTTTTTTAATTCCTTTTTTTACTTCTAAATTAGGTCAGGGAAGTAGTGTGTCTAAAGAGACTCTAAAAAAGTCAGTATTTTTTCTATTTTTATAAACAGAGTTTAAAAAAAAAAAAAAGAGCCATACCTAAGAGGAAAATCAAGGTGTTAGTAAGTACAGAAGATTTGAAAAAATAAAAAAACCTTGAAAACTACATAAGCATGTGAAGATTAGATTCAGAAGCAAAAAAAAGTGATGCATGACCTTGGAAATTATAAAATGGTCGCTCACAGAGTGTTCCAGCTCTTATGGCGAAAATTCCGATGTCGTTCTTCATACTTCTAGCAGGGCCATTAAATACATAGTTTTTTTTTCTTTGATAAATGAAATATTATTGTTTACGTATCTAATGCTTCTTGGACCTCTAAGAATCAAAACTGCTTAACGAATACAAAGTCCGCAATTCAGCAGAAATAGCAAAAAATGTCAGAAATGATGGAGAGTGGATGGAAATCAAAGAGTGAAGGAGTCTTTAAACAAGTAAACAAATAATGCATTTTGTGAAGGCCTCAAATTATCATCCTGTGTCTTTCTGGAAAGCAGAAAACAGTTGCACCACAGATGCACTTTCTATCTACCACATTGAAATCTAATTAGTGCACAGTCCTCCCCTTTGTGGGTGGCAAGCCTATGAACAGAACATTCGTGCGCAAACTCTTGTCTCGTCTAGTTGTTAAAAATTAGTAAAATGGAAATACACAGTTTTAAACAGATGAGGATATATCCCTAGAATTCAGCACTGAGCATTTGTCAGAAAAACAGGAATAGCCACGTAGTTCCTTTTTTTGCCTCATAAATTGCACAACAGCACAGGCCTTTCCTATCTGATACACGTGGAAAATGAATTAACTGTAGATATGTGAAAGTATTGAGGCAGTGAGCTGGGAGGAGGAAGTGGTTTCCGCCTTCAATTTTTTTTTTTTATTTATTCTTTTTGTGGTGAACCTCACCAAACGAGGTAATTTTCGTTGCCAGGGATGACTGAATGATGTTATACCCAACAGACTGAGAAAGGCAGGAGTTCTCCTTCCTTGAGAATTCAGCTATTTTGCTCATAGCTTCAGGCAAGTTGCAAGACAACTCTACGTCAGCTCTAAATCAAAATGAAAGGTGAAATATGTTCAAGGAAATAAGAGTGATTAACTATTAGCTACATCTGAAGTGCAAACTCAGCTGGTCTGCATGGACTATGTGAAAACTGTTCTTAGGCAACTGTAATTCTACTATTCCTTCTGACACCCATAAGGAACATACAAGAGAAAGGATGTCTTAAAGGATAACGGGGAATTCTGAACTAAATCAAACTCAGGATTCAGTCTGGGAAGTTTCACAGCGTACACATGCCATCAGACATTACTTCATTTCCAGTGAAAGGTTCAGCTTTCTCATCTGTAACAAAGAATGCTGCAGTTCCAACAGAAAGGGATTTGTTCCTTAGTAACAGCGTGCGCTGGAGTGATAGACTTCTTTTTTTTTTCCCCCTTAATAGCTATCCTGAGGGTATTAGAAGCCTCAGTAATTTCTGTTTTTCAGCTCTTGAATAGGAAGGAGAAGGAAACCAGTCTAATACAGGTCAGATGACGAGCACGTTGGGTATCGTCTATTCTTGAAGATATCCAAAGATTAGATTAGGTTAATCTTTCCAGAGGCACACAGAACAAAGTTGTTGTTTGGTTGGTTTCTTTTAGTCTGTCTAATGTTGAAGGCTTTAATGTATTAATAGGCATTAATACTATTCTGACATAATTGTTGGAGAAATTGTACTCTTCCACAAGAAGAGTACTTTCCACCAGATCTCACAACATGTGCGTAAAGTGATCAACTGACATTACTGTTGTTGGAAGAGAACTGTGAAGGGCAGTTCCTTGATTAATCAGTATATGGGTGCTTCCTTCCCGGAGCTGTTATTTTCATTTCCCTTTCTCTCTGTTAAATGGGTGCTACTGTTTGAAGTCTTACTGAAAAGGATATGTGCGTACAATAAGGATTTTATGGTGGTGATAGAGATTCTGTACAATAAAGATAAAAAAAAAAAAATCTATGCCAGTATGACAGTTCCTTTTAGTCATGTCACAGACTTGGCTTCTGTGATATGAGGATCACTAGTGATCCATTTTTCTAAGATACTGTGACACTAGAGCTGTCAATGCTGAGAGGAAAATGTGCCTCTCGTCTAGATAGCACTTTAACAGATACTTGAAGGTAAATAATAATTTTATTTCTCCCCCTCTCCCCTATGTCAGTTTAAGCATATTCTTAAGTGCTTTCTTGAAATACTGCTATAAAAATACTCTTGGAATATTTTGAGTTGGAATTCTCTATCGGGATATCAGAAAGTAAGTATTCCTATTAAAAGTTGTAAGGTAATGGAATAACTAGAAGGTTGCTAAGATGCTAAGGGTTAAACTCAAGAAATCTTTCAGTAGGAGGAGGTAGACCAGCTAATCCAGACTATGAAATTAATTTGCAGCTCTTTGTCATATGTTTATGACTGCAGGTTGAAAATTCCACCCTTAATTCTCAAAGCACATCTCTTATGAATCAGAATGCACAACTGTTGATCCAGCAGTCTGCTTTAGAAAATGAGAATGAGTGTGTGCTCAAGGAACGTGAGGATCTGAAATCGTTGTACGATTCACTTCTCAAGGATCATGAGAAGCTGGAACACCTGCATGAACGCCAAGCTTCTGAGTACGAATCTCTGATTGCTAAACATGGAAGTCTTAAGTCTGCACACAAAAATCTGGAGGTGGAGCATAAGGACTTAGAAGATAGGTAAATACTAATATGCATAAGTAAAATGAGAGTCTGTGATTCCTGAGCAAAAAGCAAAGAATGCTGTATAACTAGTATGAATAAAGTCAGCATTACTTAAATATGACATTAAGATCTTAAAACTTTGACAGATCACCTTTTCAAAAAAATTCCATATTTTCTTGTCATTCCAAGAAAAGAAACTTAAATACGATTTTTTTTTTTCAGGTACAATCAGTTGCTGAAACAGAAAGTGCAGCTGGAAGAATTGGAGAAGGTACTCAAGATAGAGCAGGAGAAAATGCTGCAGCAAAATGAAAAACATGAAACTGTAGCAACAGAGTATAAAAAACTTCGTGATGAAAATGAAAGGTAAAGCAAAAATCTGATATGTGTATTAGTAGAGCTCTGAGCACTTGTCGGTACAGTCTGAACAAGTGTTGTATCCTCTCACATTGCTTAATACCGGATGTTGCAATTCAGGACACTTACTATCCATACCTTATAGCGACTCCACTCTGTCAGCATTACATTCATTTTAGAAAAACTGAAGGGGCCGGGGGGACAGACACACACACCAACAAACCCACAACAAATAATTATTATATCCTGAGGATACTGAATTCCACATAGCATCTTGAGGAATGCCAGACCAAGCACTTGTGCGGTACGGTCGTGAGCGGTAGAGGGAGCAAGCCACTCTGCCTGAGTTGCTTAGGGGGCAAGATAACTGAGATTAATGCCAGTAGGAGTAGAGGTGCAGTGACTGGCGAAGCCCTGCTTGACCCCTGCAACTGAGATACAGCTTGCTGTAAGTAGTTGGGTTCAATAGTAGTATTTACATAGCACGATACTTCCCCTCCTCAAGAAGAGGTATTAAGATATGTTCATCTGGCAAAGAGGCTCACAATTAAATGCCTCCTACCTTTGGTGTTGCGCGAGGACAATTAGTAGGACCCAGAGGTTGTTTTTAGAAAAGGACATGGCAGGGGCCCAGTAGGGATAAAGGTTGCTGAAGAGTCAATATATGCAACCTCCATGATGGCCAAAGCTTGGACCATTCCTATTTCCTTACTGTTTTGTGTTGGCAGGAAATTCTGGCCGTTTTGTAAGACTCTTGTATTTTGAAGAGTGGCATCTCAAAACCAGTTGTGATGCCTGCATTTAGAAATCCTGCTTTATTTTTAAATATATGGAGAACCTTGAGTGTTTGACTTAAAGGCAGAATGCATACCTAAGAAAATTAGACTGAGAGATGACTTGCCTACAGTATGCGATTCTAAGAAATTTTTATATATATTCTATGGAGTAATGTAGAAATTTAGTAATGTAGAAATGAAGTAATTTGGAAATTTCACGCTTCGGAGGGAATGTGTGTCATGAATACATTTCCTTCTATCGGCATGTGTTCTTTTATGGTGTCTTCTAATTCCAGGCTAAATCATACATACAGTCAGCTCTTGAGAGAGAATGAAGTTCTCCAAACTGATCATAAGAATTTGAAAACATTATTGAACAATTCCAAACTAGAACAAACACGATTAGAAGCTGAGTTTTCTAAACTCAAAGAACAGTACCAACAACTGGATATTACATCTACAAAACTAAATAATCAGTGTGAGGTATGTGAGAATTACGCTATTTTTCATGACTGGTATCGCTGTAACATTCATATAAGTGTATTTGTGGATCCATAATACCATATGAAGTACTTGAGGATTAGTAATTTGGTTTATAGGCAATGAAGTTGGTCCAAAGACAAACTCATTTGCTTGTTGTACAGGCAGTACAAAAATTGGAGCTCATATTAGGTAAACTGTTTTAAGTTATTTAAAGCTTCAAAGAGACTTTTATCAGTTGAGTCGTGATTTAGTTAAGTTTTCTGTTTGATTTGACTGTCAGAATCCTTTGTAGATCTAAATTTTCTTGATAATCTCAGTATCTGTGTAAAATACGCTCACATAGATATGCATGTGCCATTTCATATGTTTTAACAGCTGCTTAGCCAGCTTAAAGGAAATCTGGAGGAGGAGAACAGACATCTACTAGATCAAATTCAGACGTTAATGCTACAGAATAGAACATTACTTGAGCAGAATATGGAAAGCAAGGATCTCTTCCATGTAGAGCAAAGGCAGTACATGTGAGTTTTTAAAACAATGAAATTACTGTGATTAGGGCAGTTACACTAAAACCTGTATTTTAGAAAAAAAATCTGGTTTTTATAGAAGTTAACGTGTGCTACTTCAGAAATGTTTCTTTTTAAAATAAACAATTTTAATTATATATGAAAAGCAGATAACTCAAACCACAAACGTCGTATTTTTAGTTCTAAAGGATCACTGCGACTGTATTCATTACTGATGATGCAAATGAGGGATAAAAATGTTATTTATTCCTCATTCTACTACAAGCAAAGTTCCTAGGTTTGTTTGCAATCTGTAAACTTTTTAGTGAATTTGAAAGAAGATAAAATGTGCTTGTCTAAAAGATTCTGGTAGAGTCTATATGCACTTTTATTATTAAAAAAAGGGGAAAGTTCTGTTGTGTAATAAAGGCAAATAGAATTTTTTCAATTTTATATCATAATGTTTTATGTAAGACTGCTTGTTTGCTGTATCTCTTTATTGATTTTTCAATAAGAAAGAAGCGTTATATAGAAACTCCTCATGAAAAGTTACAACTTTCAGATAACAGACGTCCAAAGGAACGTGCTACTCGCACGTTAGGTTTACAGTTTTGAAGCATACATTGTCATTCATTCCTGTTTACAGTGACAAGCTAAATGAATTAAGGCGACAGAAGGAGAAATTGGAGGAGAAGATAATGGATCAGTATAAATTTTACGAACCATCTCCACCGAGAAGGTACTGATGAACATGATATAAAAATAAACAGAAATCTAAAATATGACATAGCTATTCTGTTCTAGCTGAAAATCAACATTTCATTAAACTTCAGGAGAACAGAATCATGGCTGTGTTCTTGCATACAAATTAGGAAAAGTCTGAAGGCATAAGTAATGTATTATAAATGCAATAAATGTACTGTATTACTGATAACAGGAGGGGCAACTGGATTACTCTGAAAATGAGGAAGCTGATAAAATCTAAGAAGGATGTTAATCGAGAACGTTTGAAGTCTGTGACCCTTACGCCTACCCGTTCAGAATCCAGTGAAGGCTTTCTTCAGCTGCCCCACCAGGACAGTCAGGATAGTTCCTCTGTGGGCTCAAACTCTCTTGAAGATGGTCAGACCTTGGGGACCAAAAAGAGTAGTAGTGAGTACTGCAGAACATTTTTTTCTTTTGATACTCCTTGGCTAAATGTCTTTATGATTAAAAATTAAGAGGTGGTCAGAAAAGGCTGTCTGGTTTGGAGGATTTTTAAATATAATTTTTAAAGTCATAAAGAACAAAGCCTGAATTAATTTATTAATGACTGATTTATACCAACTTCTTGCAAACTCCTTGAGTGTTTGGGCAGGAGCTAGTTTATAGCATTTCCGTAGCTCTAAATGTAAATGTTAAAATACATTTGCAGCACTTGGGTAAGATGAAGCAGGTACTGTTACTGGGTCAGACGAGCAGAATTTTGGATAGAATGTCACATGTCACCAGTAGTACCTATTTTGTTTCTCCCACTTGTCCCAGCATGAATCCTTCCCCTTGTCTTGGAAGTGCTTTCCAAGCTGTGGCTGTGCTAACACCCTTTAGTTACTAAAAAGATCTTCTATCTGAAGGTATTCCTCCAGCATCTCACAAAACCAACAATACAGAATTTTGATAATATTTGAATATCATAGAATCATTAAGGTTGGAAAAGACCTTCAACATCATCAAGTCCAACCATCAACCCAACACCACCATGCCTACTAAACCGTGTCCTGAAGTACCACGTCTACATGTTTTTTGAACACCTCCAGGGATGGTGACTCCACCACCTCTCTGGGCAGCCTGTTCCAATGCTTGGCCACTCCCTCAGTAAAGAAATTTTTCCTAATATCCAATTCAAACCTTCCATGATGCAACTTGAGGCCATTTCCTCTCATCCTATCCCTTGTTACTTGGGAGAAGAGACCAACACCCACGTCACTGCAACCTCCTTTCAGATAGCTGTAGAGAGCCATAAGGTCTCCCCTCAGCCTCCTCTTCTCCACACTGAACACCCCCAGCTCCCTCAGCCGCTCCTCATAAGCCTTGTGCTCCAGACCCCTCACCAGTTTTGTTGCTCTCCTCTGGACATGCTCCAGCAAGGCAATGTCTTTCTTGTAGTGAGGGGCCCAAAACTGAACACAGTATTTGAGGTGGGGCCTCACCAGTGCTGAGTACAGAGGGACAATCGCTTCCCTACTCCTGCTGGCCACACTATTTCTGATGCAAGCCAGGATGCTGTTGGCCGCCTTGGCCACCTGGGCACACTGCTGGCTCATATTCAGCTGGCTGTCAACCAGTACCCCCAGGTCTTTTTCCACTGGGCAGGTTTCCAGTCACTCTTCCCCACACCTGTAGCGTTGCATGGGGTTGTTGTGACCCAGGCGTAGGACCCGGCCCTTGGCCTTCTTGAACCTCATACAGTTGGCCTTGGCCCATCAATCCAGCCTGGCCAGATCCCCCTACCCTCCAGCAAATTGACACTCCCACCCAACTTGGTGTCATCTGCAAACTTACTGAGGGTGTACTCAGTCCCCTTGATAAAGGTATTAAACAAGACTGGCCCTAGAACTGAGCCCTGGGGAACGCCGCTTGTGACTGGCTACCAACTGGATTTAACTCTCCTTGGGCTTGGCCATCCAGCCAGTTTTTTTACCTAGTGAAGCATACGGCTGTCTTAAGCTGTGAGCTGCCGGCTTCCTTAGGAGAATGCCATGGCAGACAGTGTTGAAGGCTTTGCTAAAGTCCAGGTACACAACATTCATGGCCTTTCCTTCATCCACTAGGCGGGTCACCTGGTCATAGAATGAGATCAGGTGCATATGCAATAGGAAGAGTTACCGTAGAGACGTAACCTGTTAAAAAGATGTGAATTGTTACTGATCCTAAAGGTCAGAGTTAAGTGTCTGAGAGGGAAACTGGAGAGGGTTACAGAGGTGCAGATAGCAAATCGCATCATGAGTATTCAATCTAACCTTGAAAAGAGCCTGACAGCCGTCATGTTGGGATGCCCACAGTAAAAAAGGCCAGATTCTGTGAAGCATGTGCATTTATTATCTATATTTTTTGTTATCCACTCTTGGCATGAATCGTGAACTGCCCAATTTCTCACAACTTGAGAGCTAATATTACGGCCAAGTTACCAGGTTGTAATGATTCTATTTAATAATTATGCACCAAAAGCATTTTGGCTGTGCATGTAAAAGCATCAGGATACATGTGTATTAACATTCACTTGAAATCTTTGCAATAATTTTTAAAAATGTAATGTCTTGGGTTTCAAAAGTCAGCAGATCGCTATTCAGGGTTTTGTACCAGCTCTGAATTTGCTGTGTTAGAAATTATTAAAGCCATTATGGCATATTTTTTTTCTTCTGTGCTTATTGCAGAAGCTTAGTCAAAGTTAAAAACATCTAAACCCACTATTTTAGGGAAACTTAAAATCACATTTCTGAGTATTTTTTTAATACCTAAAGAAAATAGTAAGTTTGAGGGTGCATTTTATCACTTTCGTTGCTACCTTGTCAATTTGGGAAGCTTAGCATTTTTCAGTGTAAGGTTCAAAACAGGTACTTTTGACTTTTCAAAAAAGCAACTGTTGCTTTTACATACAAACTGGAAGTCTCGTGGAATTCAGGAGTGACTGAAGCTGTAGTGGATGTTTTTTGCAAGTGTGTTTGAATCCAGACTGTGCATGCTTTGGTTCAGACCATCTGCATCTGTGTCAACGATTTCATGTTCTGGAAGGGCTCTTCCATGTGACAGTTTTCTTTGCATGATACTTGGGACCTTGTAGTGTGCAGTTATCCTCTCAGTGGAGCCATGGTTGAAGTTATGGTGCCTGATCCTCAAAAGAGGTTTGAAGTTGTTCAGACCTCATTAATTTTGTATTCCATGGACCTTGTTCATGTTCCCCTTAATCCCAGTGTATTTATCCACAAACTGGAAGGGCTGGTCGAATTCTGGATGCTAACCTTTGTCCATTACACATGTCACCATGGAAACCACAGATTTTGATAGAATTTGGTTGAATTTTGTGCAAATTCAATGCTGACAATCTTACTGAGATGGTTTGTGTCTCACAAACTTAAGAGAAAACTCAGTGTGAGAAGTACCAGTAATGGTGCACGTTTTGCAGTATATTTCTTCTGCTTAAAAGCAGAATGACTGTAAATCCTAAATATCAAGATACTGTGGCTCCTTTCTTTTCTGTAAGAAGTGGCTTCGCAGTGCAGCTTCCACTGAAAGAAGCTACAAGAAAGAGAAAACCTGTAAGTTGTTGCCTGTCTGTGCAAATGCTCAGGTATTGTAGCTTCCCACACTGGTTGAAGGCAGTTTTGGGTATGGGAAGAGACAGGTTCTGTTCCACCCTGGTCTCCTGCATCTGGGAATGGCAGTGGTTCCAGAGGGAACTGGTGAGGTGAAATGTCCTGCATGTCCTTCAGCAAGAGAAGGCAGCTTACATTCCCCAAATGGCAGTCCCTGGCACAAATCAGGGGTGTTCTCAAAAGCTGGAGGACAGAGTATCTGACATAAAGCGATCTTTGAGATGTACAGGTTTCCTACTCTATATCCCCAATGTCAGAGAAAGCGAGAGGACGTACTGATTCCAAAATGAATTATTCTGCAGCTACCACTACTGACAAACAGATTCACTACGTGAAATCTGCAGATTTTCTTCTTTTGAAGGTGGTGATGGAGACTGTTTTCTTAATACAGGACACTTCCTTATGCACATGTTTTCAAGAGGCCTTTTCTCTTACAAAGCTAGGTAACCTTGACACAAAAAATAGGCTTACCCTGTTCTGCAGAGAAACCAGCACCTGAGGTCTCACAGAGCACTTGAAGCCCTTGGCTGATTCCAGGGGTCCCCTGGAAAGGAGGGGGTGCCTGGATGGCTGTTACTGCATGCAGCACGAGTTAACATCTTGCAGGCAGTGTGGATACTGTATGCTCCTCTGACTGCAGAGTTTCACCTTTGCTTTTCCTGTCTGTATTCAGCGGGTGAACCGGGTGAGTACCACAGACCTGACATCTTTGTGCAGAGCCTTTTTTCTCAGCAGGGATGGGATACCATTCTGTGCTTTTGCATAGAATACTCAAGGCAAGCAAATGGATTTTTTTTTTTTTTTTCTCCCTGTGGAGAAAAAGAGATTACTATTGCTAGCTTCCACTTCAGCCATTTCAGATTGTTAACAATGTCCCAAGGAATTAAGGCTGTCATCTTCAAATAGTAGTACCAGTAGCAGACACATCACATCATAGTGGAAATAAAAGGAGTATATTGGGCTCCATTTTTCTCTTACGAAAACATTTAGAAGATGTCAGCTTAACATTTTCTTGTGTGCAGGAAACAAAACGATTTGAAGATTTTAATACTAGCCATACAGAATTCCCCAGAGTGTTTCTGGCAAACAGTAGGATTACAAAATGGGAGGTTTCCTGATGAGTGGAAGAATATTGCAGTGCTCGTCATTCATTCTCAGCTCAGAAAGCAAGAATATGTTCACAGAATACTGAAGAGAGCAAGAGAAGTTAATGAATTACAGCTAGAGTTCTTGGAGTAGATGATTACTAAGACCAAAATAGTCCTCCTGCCACCCCATTTTTAAAGTCTGTTGGAATAAAGGTATAAAGAGCAAAAGCTGACTAAGCTAAACTTTGTGGTGCTCAGTTTCATAGAATCATAGAAGGTTTTGGGTTGGAAGGGACCCCTAGAGGTCATCTAGTCCAACCCCCCTGCAGTGAGCAGGGACACCGATCAGGTTGCTCAGAGCCCCGTCCA
>BOSO01008447.1:0-22650 GCA_018403395.1 Gorsachius goisagi
AAACATTCAAGGACATGTTGGACGGGGCTCTGAGCAACCTGATCTAGTTAACGGTGTCCCTGCTCACTGCAGGGGGGTTGGACTAGATGACCTCTAGGGGTCCCTTCCAACCCGAAACCTTCTATGATTCTATGAATTGAAAATGGTTAGGGGCTGGACAACTGTTTTGAGAAAATGTCTCGTGCCTGCTCTATTCTCGTGTCCTCCCCTGGGCATCACCTTGTGAGCACTGGACAGGATACTGAGCGACACAGCCCTTTGTCTGACCCAGTGTGTCTGCTCTTATTTTCTTAAATATTCTTGAATTCTGTTGGGAAAAGGTTCTTCCCTGGGAGGGTGGTTGGTCACTGGAATGGGCTCCCCGGGGAAGCAGTCATGGCACCGAGCCTAGCAGAGTTCAAGGAGCGTCTGGAAGATGCTCATGGTCGTATGATTTGATTTTAGGCAGTCCTGCGAGGAGCGGGGAGTTGGACTCGGTGGTCCTTATGGGTCTCTTCAAGCTCGAGAGATTCTATGACTCTCTGTGCCCTCTCCTGTGCTTGGGCAAAAGGGGGGAGTCGGGATCGTATCGTTACGGGGAGAGGAGGAAGGCAGCTGCCCTTTCAGCAGCAACCTTCAACTAAATTACCTTAATCTGAACACTAAAGTGTAGGAGAACCTCGGTACGTTTTATTTTGCTTTGTGCAGACCAGAAGTGGGGCTTCACCAGATGATGAAGGAGATCTCTGACAGCAAAAAGGGCAGCTTACGCCTTTCCATTGTGCCATTTCTGGCATTTGATCTCTGTCTCCCCCATCATATGCCCTGGCCATACCATCTGATACACCAATGCCAGCAACAGTTACTTTTCTGTGAAATTAGTGAGCTAAACTGGCTCTCCTAGAGGTTGAACAGTGCCAGACCCTGGGCGAAGCCCAGGAAAGCAGCACCCGGGTGCATGGTGTCGGCTGGCTGATAGAGCAGCTCAACCATTTCATGTACCTTCAGACTGTGCGCACAGTTCAGCCCGTGACAGGCAGTAACTTTTAAAGCTGTTTTAATTTAATTACTTTGATCCATATGACCATACTAACGCCAAAATCGTAATTCCCAAGAGATCTTTTGCTATACTGAAACCAATCTCTTTTATGAGAAGTGTCACTACAATTTTTAAAGACCCAGCTCGATTATTATATTATTTTGATTGCATTAAAATAAATCACCAACAGGTTAATACTTAGCACTTGTCAAAATCCAGTCATCCACAGCAGCACTGCAGGCTCAGAGGAGCATAGCTCTTCAAGTGCTCAATTGTACCCTGTCTGTATGCTAGCTTGGAGACTTTCATTTTCCTGCTTCTCAGCAGGGTTACCGTTCAGGCAGTGGAAATCTGTTTGTTGAGTTGGTCCCAAATAAACATCAAAAATATCAAAAGTCTGAGCTGAAGCAGTGTCAGAGTAACGTGTAGTAAGGCAGCAGGGTCTGAGAGCAAAGACTCAGCATCGCAAACCCAGAGACCAGGGAGCCCCAACATCCGCAAGAAGCATCTCTAAGTGGCAGCAGCTGCTCCAGTAACCTGTGGGACTGGGTGGTCCTTGTCCAGGGTTGCTGTACCTCGCCACTTGCTGTTGAAGTCTTTGCTGTACTTCCACTGGATTTTTTTTTTTTTGCGTATGTTTCTGCTTGACCTAGGTTGCCTTCTTGATCAGCTGTAGTGGGCCCCAGGGCTGCTGCAGAAGTAGAGCTGGATGTTCAGATCAGACATCCTCTAGGAGACTGGGAATGTCTGGCAGTGCTACTCTTTGCTAGTGTAATTGAGGGTCCAGAGCGTGTGGGGAAGAATGTGGTGCTGTAATTAGCTGTGCTTTTACTCAGGTCAAAGCCCAGGAGATGGGTCTGTGTTAAACACCTTGCCTGTCAAAGTCCCTCTGCCTTAAAGAAATGCAAAGCCAAGGACAAAGCTGTGACATGGTAAGATTATGAGGTGTTTGTGTAGTGTTCCTAAATTAGGGATGTGCCCGGCTTTCTGTTATTCTGCAGGCTAGAAATGGCAAAAGGGAAAAAGGGGAGGGAAAAAAAAAGCAAAAAGAAGAAAAAAGCAGTTTATTGTGACCCGTTGGTGCTATGGGGTCAGTGCCTCCTCTCAGCCTTCCGAGAGTGAATCACTGTGCCGTGTTCCTGAGGATAACCCACGGGTTGCCCTGATTGCTGGTATCCTTGATAGCTGCTGTTCCCTCACTGTAAAGAGTGACAGTGGGAGGCTCCGCCAGCCCCTGTAGGAGAGGTTTTGTACAGGATGTTTCTGGAGTGCTGTGCCTCGAAGGGATCCCTTCTGAAGCAGCCAGGCAGTTTCTGCAGCCTCAGAGTGTTCCAGGCAGGTGAAAATCTTCAAGAATTGAAAATAAAAGAAGAGCTGCTCGCTCTCCCACCTGTGTATCTGCTGTGTACTGTCGTGGAGAGGAGCTGATTTACGGAGCAGCTCCAATACAAACCACAGCCTGGCTGTAGCTGCCTTAGTCTGAACAGTTTCAGCCTTAGCAATAGAAAGCGGAGAGGGCCAAGGTGAACCATTTTCCGAGTTCAGCAAGCTTGGCCCTGCTAAGAGATGGGCACAGGAACAAGTGGGTTGGGCATGCAGGCTGCTCCGTAAGTTGTGTGTGCAGGCTGCTCTGTACTCTGCATTTCTTGTGAGCAGCCCAGGAGGTTTGCAACAGCTCCTGCTCCTGTGGAATTTCTTACAGATCCCTTGCCTGCCGTAGAAGTACTTGCTGTGCTTTAAGCCACAGGCATCCCAAGTTCTTACAGCAACACCTCACCAGTGGAGAGGCCAAGAATTGCTGTGGGTCAGTCCCTTTGCACATTCAGACTGTTAATTTTTTGGGGAAGGGGCAGAGAGAGAGGTTTAGAAAAGGGATCAGCCGATGAAGTTTGTTACCCAAAGCTATGGGTGAAAAATGCCAAACACGTCAAGTCCTATAAAGGTGCAAAGGCAAGGTTCTTGTAAAACTCTGGGCATTGCAGAGACGCTGGTGTCTCAGCAAAGCAGCAGTGCTGAGTGGAGTGCTGTGCTGGGATCCCATGCTGGCTGTGGGAGACACCACAGGAGGGGATGGATGGCTTTGTGCAGTGGGCAGCGGGCAGGAGCAGCACCCGAGCCATTTGCTAACATCGGCTCAGTGCTAGCCTAACCCCCAGCGCCATGTTCGCTCCCTGCTGGGAGGTGCAAATTTGCAGGAGCATGGAGTCCCAGGTGCGTCTGCCCCGGGAGCCTGCCTGTGGTGGGAGCAGATGGGGCTGCAGTTTGGCAAAGGCAGCAGCAAAGACTGTACTGGGGCATGGCGTGGGTGGTGCTGTGGGTGCTGCAGGTAGCTCCCAGATTTGGGCTCCAACAGGATGTGCAGACTCTGGGACGTGAGCAGAGAAGGAGCTGTGTTTCTACAGACACCCTTGCAGCAGTGGAAACCTTTCTTGGGTCCCTAAAAGGATTTAGTAATCAGCCAGTCAGCATCCCTGTTGGGTTCCCTACTTGCATTTTTCAGGGAATGGTTCAGCCATGCTTGCTGCAGAGGGGCTGTGGGACAGGAGCACCCCAGCCGTGCCCTGTACTCGGTGCCCCCTGGGGGCGAGGGGGCTGCAGCAATCCCACCGCTGGGAAAGTGCTGAATGCGCTTTGCTAATCCCAGAAATCTGCTTTAGGATTGCCCAGAAATAGCCCAAATCCTTTTTGTTCCAATCCTTTTACCATCTGGGAAGCCATGTAATTTTTCCCAGTCTGATTTAATTTCTTTGGTTTCAAAGCCAGCTTCAACCTTCTGGGTTTTCTGTGTGCGCTTGTTACCCTTTTGCCTGGAATAAGTGTCTAAGCTCATGTTTGTGTTTGAATATCCAGCCAAAGGCAGATACCAGTGCTGGCAAACTGAAATTTGTGACGGAGAACTGTGTTAAATTTTAAAAGAAAGTCATTAACTCTCAAGCCAACCAGCTGAGTGTGCAGTTTGCTGGAGACTGTAATAGAAATGCAGGTTAAGGTCAGTCCCCAGGGGTTGGAATCTTAAGAGGGAAATCAGAAAGAGTCGGTGCCACACTATTGGGAACCAGTAGAGAAAGGGGCCATTGCAGGCACCACTGCCACCATCTCTTCCCGGTATGCAATTTAATTTGTAACTTCCAAGTACTGGAGCTCTGCTCCTTTGGGACATTTATATGCTGGTTTTTCCCCCCCTCCTTTACAGTGGTGCCAAGGTCAGAGGCTCGTGGCAGCTAAATTGCAGCTGAGTGCAGAACGCTGGTGCTTGGACATTGCTGGAGAGTGTGACCATCACGCATGGGAGTCATGGAGCAGCTGGGGGAGCCAGGGCTCACGCGTAAGTGCTCAGACGATTTCTCTGCTTAGTTTTCAGCGCTGCCCTGTCTTCTGGGTGAAGGATGGATTATGACTGTGCAGGTGCCTGGTTATCACCACTGAACCAGATCCTGGTGCTTGGTGGAGATGAGGGACTGGATCTCCCACATGCCCTCTGGGGGATGTTGGAGACGCCCAGCTCCTTGCGGGATCGTGTTTGATCTTGAGGCTCTGTGCTTGTGCGTTGTGCTGTGAGATGGAGCAGACTTGAATCTGCTGGGTTTGAGAGTTCGGAGTGATTTTGGTGGACAGTGAGCCTCAAGCTCTCTGGGTGGAGGGTGTGGGGGACTCCCATGGGCTTGGAGTCCTGGAGTCCCACAGAGACTCTTCTTTACCTTTACTATTATTTTCTTTTTATCAGATATCCCTATCTGATGGGATTCTTTTACCCAAACCTGTGAGACCGCCTGCTTTAGATAGAGAGACAGTGCATTTTGCTCATCCTGTTTGTCTTTCCTTTTGCCTCTTAAAAGCATTTTGCAATACAGATGTGGGGAGGGGACGCTTTGTGTGAGCCTGGGGAGCTCCCAGGAGACGCGGTGGGGTGTAAACCACCTTGCGCCCCTTGCTGCATGTGCTGGGGAGAGCTGCAGGCTTGGCAGCGCTGGAGAGGAATAAGAGGAGCTGTGGTCTCAGTGCTGTCGTGGGGATGTGTGGTGAAGGAGACGGGGACGTGGTGAGGCTGGGCTGGTACGTGCTCTGCTTGCATTAACAAGGTTCGGCGTACCTGGGACTGCAGAGTGGATTGTTTGCTTGTTCCCTCTGCAGGACTGCTTGGTGTTGCGTGTCCTGTGGGTTGAGATGTGCTGTGCTGGTCATTGATAGCTGGGGATGCTGTGCACCGAAACATGCAATCCCAGACTGTATTTTTTTTTCACGGGCAAGTAAATTTGCTGGGTTAAAACTTTAATTTTGATGGGTGGCAGATGGAGATCACTGGGAATTTCAGCAAATGGGTTTGACTAAACAAATGAGCGGAAGAGTTTTTGACAAGCCTGAAGGGAGGAATGTTTTGAAGTGTCTTAGAAATGACCCTGTATCCCTGAGCAGTGCCCATCCGTGTGCTGGCTCCTGAGTGTCCAGGGCAGAGCTTTGACACCATTTACATCTGTCTGTGGTGCTCAGGCATCAACAGGGCTTCTGGGGGTTGTGGTGAGGGGTAGATGGATATTGGGAACAGTGGCAGGGTTCTTCTTCAACCCCCCTCCTCCAGGGGGCGACAGCAGCACTGACTGTGACCCCAGGCAGTTTGGGGCCTCTCTTCTGGGGACCTCCACCTTGATCTTGCTGTTAGACACAGCTGGAAGAGGCCAGTTTTGAGCCTCTGTGAGGTTTTTCTGCAGATCCCAGGGCTGGCCTGATGAGGGGTCCCCAGAGGGAAAGCTCTTGCAATATTCTGTAATATAAATACCTGTGGCTCAGTTCCCCTCCCAGGTTCATTGCCAGTGCTGCCTGTGATGGCAGGGGGTGAAGGTGAGGATGGGATGGGTTGACTCTGGCTGGACACTGGGTGCCCACCCAGCCACTCTATCCCTGCCCTCCTCAGCTGGACAGGGAGGAGAAAAACACATCAAAAGGCTCGTGGGTGGAGATAAGGACAGGGAGAGATTACCCTGAGTTACAGTCATGGGCAAAACAGACTCAACTTGGTGAAATTAGTTTAATTTATTACCAGTCAAATCAGAGAAGAGGATAACCCCCCTGCCCCTGAATCTTAAAACACCTTCCCCCCACCCCTACCTTCTTCCTGGAGTGGCACAGTGGGATAGGGAATGGGGGACAGGACTGGAGCCCGCTGGGCTCCCAGGCATCACTGCCGAATGGTGGGAGGGCTGCTTGGCTGTGCCGACAGCTCTGGGCTGTGCAGTCCCCTAGGTGCAGGAGGCTCCAGCAACGCAGCATCCCTGGGGATGGATCCAGGCGCTTCCCTGAGCAGGAAGGTGACTCTCACAGCCCCAGTGGACTTGGCTCTTGGCCTTTTTCGCTCCATCGATCACTGAGCTGCGTATCTCAGCTTGCATCCTGGCTCGCGCCTTGCTGCCATGCTGCGAGGGATAAGGGGGCGCCTGGCCCCCTTCCACAACAGGGCAGGAGTTTTGCGTGGGAACTGCCAGCAGAATGCCCTGCTAGGCCTTCGCGGGCTCTAAATATCTTAGGAGTCAAATAAAACAGCGAGTGGCATTAGCTGGCTGCTTGGCTGGGTGCCTTCTCAAGGCCCCTGAAGGTTTCTGAGGTTAGGGATGAGCACTGCAGGGGGCAGGCAGCCCAAACAGAGACGTGGTCTTTGTCTGGAGGCCTTCGGAGACTGCCAGGTTGTTATTTGTCTGTCCGCCGAGCCCAAAGGGGCTGCAATTTATGGCAGCAGTACAATAGGTGTCTGTTGGCAGTGATGGATTGGGCTGTTCAGAGAGCATCCCTCCTTCCTTCCCTCCCTCGCTCACTCTGTCTTTTCTGTTGCTTTTCCTGCGGTTTCAGGTAGTTTTGCTGGTGTAAATTCAGCGGGATCAAGCCAGTGCCCCTGCCAGAGAATAAGCCAAACTTTGGGGGAAAAGGCAGCTTTTCTAGTGAGCAAACAGCCTTTCCAAGTTCCCTGCCTCTCTGTGCCAGGACTCTTTGGCTGTGAAGATGGAGCTGGGGGGATGTTTTAGGGTACCTGAAGGCACTGGGCAGTGTGCGGTAGGTGCTGCGTGTCCTGGTACACACTGCTGTGTCGTGGGGCTGAGTGGCACATCCTGGCTCCAGAGGGCTTGGTCTTCCATCAAAATGATGCTTTTATGGATGGTGTGTGTGTGGCATGGCTCATTGTGGGATGAGGGATGCTGCTCTGCCCTGCTGCCCTCGCCAGGCAATTAACCTGTGACTCTGCAGCTCGGGCTGGTTTTGCACTGGGTCTGCAAACAGGCAACATAAGACACTCATGCTGCACTAATCCTGCACTGCTCCTCTCCGTGGAAGAAGCCTGGGCAGATGTTTCTGATCCTGAAGAGTCACTAGGCTGTGCTGGTTTCTCTGCTCTATGCTGTGGCTGGGAGATCTCGCCATCAAGGCTCCCATTTTTGGGTCTGTGCACTTTTGTCTCTATCAGCATGGGATCCCGTGGCAGGTTCCCCAGGTGGTGGTTTGACGGCTGTGAGCGAGGAGGGGCAGACTGGGGCTGGTGTGCCACCTGCGGGGTGCTGGCCACGAGGAAACCATCCCATTCCTCCTTGTGCAGAGCCTCCCTGCTGCTCTGAGCCCAAGCACGTCAGCAGGTTGAGGGCTGGGAGCTGGATCTGAGCTGGAGCCTTGCAGGACTGTCCTGAACACCCAGCAGTGGCAGGGCAGCATCTCTAGTGTCCTGGGGAGCTACTTACCAACAAATGAAGCCCTGATGGGGCTGGTTGTCTATTTTAAATAAAATACAACCGTGCTGAGCAGAGCCTCTGGGATGCAGTTGGTGCGTGGCATGGCCAAGGCTGCAGCTGAGATGGTGACTCCCTCTGAACATGGGTCTGTGTTCTGCTGGGACTCTGGATCTGGGGAATCGCCCTCACTCCTCTCCTTTCTGCACGCAGGCAGGGCTGGGCAGTGGGGCGGTGGTGTGGGTGCAGGGTGCTGCCAGCACGTGCCGCGTTTGTGCAGAGCTGGCCTGGGGAAGCTCAGTGCAGGAGACCTGGCAGTGTGGTATTCCGGTGAAGGCTGGGGCAAGGTGGAGACATACCCTTGTGGCAGGTAAAAGCAAGGGTACTGCAGAGCCCGTGATGTGCCCTGTGTGTCCCAGCTCCCTGTCCTGCCATGTCCTGCTCTCATCTCCTTTTTTCTCTGGCAGGGACAGGGCAGAGTCCCCAGTTGCTGGAGTGTCTGCCAGCCCTGGCAAAGGGGCGATGCGGGGCTGTACGACCCTCCCTGCAGAAGCGGAGGGGACCATCAGGGAGCAGGAGGAAGATCAGCTGTGCACGAGTGAAGGGGAAAGGTAAGTGATGGGGGTGTGAGAGGGGCTGTGGGCCAGCTGGGGGTCAGCCCTGGCCAGAAGTGCATGGAGGGGCAACCATGGGGAGAAGTGGCAGGAGTGTGTGTCCAGCACCCTGAACTCTGCAGGAGATCTTGTCCTTTTCCGTCCCAGAGAGGTCAATATATTTAGTATTACTTCAGCTGGACTCAGGCTGGGAAATGGAGGTGCCTGCACAGCCCTGGCAGCATGTCTGCTCGGAGCCTGCGCTGGGCTGCACCCCTGTCTCTCCCCACCTTTGCTTCACCATTGCCTGGGCCCGGGGCAGCAGGACCTGTGAAGTGGCTGCTCTCACCCAGAAAGCCCCTATGGGTCTGATCCCAGAAAGCTCCCCTGCTGTTGTGGACCCTGTAGCCTCACAGCAGTGCCACGAGGCACCAAACTTGTTGAGTGTGGCATTTCCAGCAGCATGGGGTGGTGTGGGAGCAGCTCCTCTCTGCTGGGGGCTCTGCTGGAGATCAGTCCCTCGTAGGATCCTGCACCATGGGGAGCAGGGCTGCATGGATCCATGGGTGGGAAGCAGAGTTCTGGGTCAGCCCAGCCTTTGGGGAGGGTTTTTTTTCTTTTTCCAGAGAAACCATCTCCATTGTTCCTCCACGCTCTCCAGACCTTGTGCTCAGCTCTGGGTGCCTCCTGGTAAGCTGTGGTGCAGCGTCTGGAGCTGTTGGGTGCATCGTCAGCTCCAGCTAATGGAAAAGGGCTGCTCTGGGGTCTTGCAGAGTGACCCCACGAGCCTGGAGGCTTGCATGCCTCTTTCCTTGTCATATGAGAGACAAGCAGGTAACCCATGCCCTGCCTGTTCTTGGCTCACCCCCCCAGACCAATTCTCCTGCACCCTTTCCTTGCCTGCAATAATTTTCCCAAAGTGCTGTGAATGCTGCCAGCCCGTGTTGCTCCGGTGGGACAGTTCTCCGGGCAGCAGAGCATGTGCTGGCACCAATGGTCACGGCGATCACTTACAGCCTGGCACACTGCAGAGGAGAGGCAACGTTGCAAGGCTTTCCCCTTTTCTCCCAGGAGCTCATTCTCGGTGCATCAGCAGGGTGGCCGTGGGACGGTGCTGGTGTGGGTCTCGGGTCGGCAGGGGAGGGCAGAGCGCTGCCAGGGTCCTTGCGTGCGGCTGCAGCGTGGGGCTGGGGCCTCTTTGCTCAGACAGGTGCGGTCCCCGTTCAAATCTGCGGGGCCAATGGGATCTGCGCTGTTCAAACGTGCGGCGGTTGGACGCGCGTCCCATGGAAACCCGGCTGCACGGCTGCCTGTCACTCCCTGTGTAAATGGCTGCTTGGCTTCCCCGGGCCCGGCAGGGAGGGCTCCAATTACTGGCTAATTAGAGGTGTCCTGCCATGGAGCCCGGCAATGTCCACAAAGTCTCGCTCTGCACCCGCCAGGCTGAGCCCCTGGGAGCTTCTTTCTTCCTCTCCACGTTCGGTAAGCGATGAGCCTGCAGCTCCGGGGAGCAGGGGGTGCACGCGGTGCCCGGGGGATGTGGCTGTGGCTGGTGTGGCACGGGGCGCTGCAGCAGGTCACAGCCAAAGCCCAGCACTGCAGGGACGGGCTGGAGAGCTGCTCCCCAAAGGCACTAACGCCGAGCAGCAGCCTCCTTGCTTCTGCATTGCTGAGCCAGAATAATACGTGGCTCCATCGAGCTGGTGAACCAGGGGGTGCCCTGAAACCAAGCTGTGGCCGCTGAGGCGTGCTGCCGCGGTCAGCCAGATGCCGAATAGCCAGGTCATTTTGCCTCCTGGATGGGCAGGAGCTGGGATTGCTGTGTGGGGCTGGCCAGAGCCGTGGCCCCTATTAGGGCAGAGCCCCAATTTCCCTCTTTGCTCCTTGTGGGTCTTTCTGTGGCTGCCTCAGTTGTGCTGCATGGGCTTGAAGAAGCCCACGGGCAGTAGTGGCTCGGCTCTGCAGGCTGGAGCTGGCCCAGCAATGGCTGGGCTACGAGCCCTGTGTACCCACCATGCAAGCAGGTGAATTTGGCAGCAAATGTCATGGCCATTGCTTGTGGTCTGTGATGGCTCATTGGCTGCCATCTTACACAGAGGGAAGCTGGGTGCCCTTTCTGGGTCCCCCTTTTTAAGCAGCAGTTTTCTTTCAGAGCTCCTGCTTGTTTTAGCAAGCAGGGCAGGCAATCGTGCAGGCTGTGGTTAAAGAGGCTGTGGGATAACAGGGAGGGTTACGTGAGCGGAGGGCAGCCAGGGATGCTGATCCTTCCTCCTTTTGGCTTGTAAGCATCAAACTGCTGAGGACAGCCTGGAAGCTGCAATCCTCCTGTCTTTGTAGGACTTACGCATGCCAAACAATGTGAGTTTTGTGGTGCTTTTTGGCTCTGTAACCAAGTCCAGGCCAAGCCTCATCTCTGCAGCCATGGTTCCCTTCCTGGGCTTTTGTGTCTTTGGCAAGACACCAAGTTGGGTGCTCTGAGCAGGAGAGCAGCCGTGGGACAGGGCAACGCTACCCTCTCCAAGGAGAGGGTCTTCAACAGGGCTGGTGCCAGGGCCAAGGTTGGGGTGCTCTGCCTTGTGCCCATGGGGATCTCCTGCTCATGCAGTTGTCTGACACAGCTTTCCTCTGGCAAGAATCCCCCCTGGTGTGTGCACCGATGGTTCTCGGCTGTCCCAGCCTGGGAAAAACCTGAAACCTGAATTTTTCACACAAAAACCCAGAGAAGTGTTTTAGGAGCAGAACCCCACATTTTCCATTTGTTGGGGATCATCAGTAAGGAACAGAATTTCCTGCCTGCTAGCTCTGCTCCCAAAGGACAACATTCACGTGTCCCCTCCTGGGAAACTGCTCTCATGGGTGGGAACTGTTTCATTACCATTTTGTGCTTGTCCATGCCTGGTTTTTTCCCTGTTTTCCTTGTGCCAGCTTTGTTCACCAGCTTGAATTGCCTCTCCTGGCCCCGTGGGCCAAGAGAGCCGAGCCCTGCTCTCTGCGATGGGGTGTGCACCCAGGGTTCTTTTGTGAGATGAGTTGTCTGCTCTTTTGTCTCCCTCTGGCCTTTCTCTGCCCCTATTTACATTAACCTTTACTGAACACAGGTGACCTGGACAAGCTGTGTCGGGGCCTCTCTGCTGAAGCCGTTTCCCTTAGTTCATATTAGGGATGTATTAAAAGAGATAAACCCAGGGGATAAGGTTTCTCCGACCCTCTGCTCTTGCAGCGAGGTGGACATGCAGCCCAAGAAGTTGCCTTGACAGGGGTTGTGTTTCTGCCCACCCAGGTGTTGGAGGAAGGGCACTGCTCTGTGCATCTGAAAAAATGTGTCTGCTGCCAGGGAGCCAGTCTGTCCAAGCGCAGACATGGGTACAGCAAATTCCTTCCACCAGCTGGATTGGCTCTTTCCGACAGCAGCTTCACCCTCTGATCCCAGCCCCATACAAGCACTGGAATTGCTCTAAAGCCAGTGAGTGCTTCTCCAGCAGGAGCAGGCTGGGACTGCTTTGGGGACAGACAGGCTGGCTGGAGCGTGCGATTTGTCCCTTCTTGTGCTTGGAGATGCTTGGGAGCAAATGCATTAAGAGGGAAGTGTCATCTGTTCCTCGTGGGAAGGAGAGGACCTTACCCACTGATACTTCCAAATCCTTTCTGCTAGTGGCCAATTTGAGGTACTTCTGGAAAAGGCAAACCTGCCCGTTTTCTCCCTGCTCTCCTCTCTTCGGGACTGGTGTAGCCTGCGACACAGGGGCCATGGGCACTGTCCCTGCACCCGACGCAGCAGTGGTGCAGATGCATATGTGGACACACATGTGCGCTGGAGAGAGATTTGAAAATTTTATGTCAATGGTTTTTTGAGTGAAAGATGAGAAATGAGTTCTCAATCGTTTCAGGTTAAACAATCCCCTAGGATATCCCCACCCCAGCAAACCTAAACCCTTGGGTGCGTCTTTTGCAAAATGAACTGTTGGTTTTTAGGTTGGAAGATGTTTAGATGTCTGTAAATGCTGTTTACAAGTTTATTTTGTCTGTTGTGTTTTGTAAGCTGGAAGACAAGTGAAAGGAGGTATTTTGCTTTGGACTAAATGAAACGTCGTGCTAATGATGCTGTCAATCTTTTGATTCTCCAGGACCACTGGGAAATGTTTAGTTTTGGGTTGGTCCAGAACAACTGCACAGATTTCAGACCCTGCATCACTCCCAAAATCTGCACATCCTATCCAGGCTGGCCAGCAGCAGCTCCCTGGGAACCCCCCTGGGAAGGCGTTCGGAGGGGCAGAGCCCTCTGTGCCCAAGCAGGGCCAGCGAGCCGGGGGCTGGTAGCCCGCTGCGCACCCCAGCAGGGCTTCACCCAGACCCTGGCAAATGCCATCAGCTGAATCTTCATGCCAGTATGAGTATTGTGGATAAGATCTTAGGGCTGATGCAGAGTTGCTAGCGCATGGGAAAGCGAGTGTAAAGCTGTAAGTAAGCTGGCAGAGCAGAGCTGCCACCCTGGGGCTCGTGCCCTTGCTCAGCAGGGGTGTACACATGTGTACCCCTGAGCAGGGTCTGGGACTGCTTGGTTTTTCAACGCTGGGAATCAGTTGCTGGCAGACAGGTCCAGGCAGTGCTGAAAATCACAAATTGCAGCTCCAGATTAGAGGTGGGAGCTCAGGGATCCAGCATGGGCATTTTGCAAGGCAGTGGGAACTGCAGGTTGGATTTGGAGCTGTGTAAGACCTGGATTTTATCCTCTGCTCTGCTGGAGGGCCCTCACTTGTGTGCAGCGGGCTGGGAGCGGTGTGTTCTTCTGCAGGTGTGGGCACTGTGTTTGCAGGTGGTGACTTTGCCTGTCAACAGCCAAAGCCGTGTTTGGGATGCTCCTTATTCCGTTCTTTCCTTGGAAATAATCCTCCCATCTTGTCCTTGTGCCCCTGACAAGGAGTTTCTGGATTCAGAGCACCTTCAGAGCCTGAGCACCCTTGGCTTTCACATACTTGGTTTTCAGCTGACCCTGTTCCAGGAAGACGAGCTCCTGAGGTTGGATCTGCCTGCGTAGTTCCATGCTGAGAGCAATTCTCAGGCTGAGCCAAGTTTCTCTGGTCTGCGCCCTGTGGAGCCCTGGTCTGACGCCTCCCCAGATCCAACCCTCCCACCTCCTCTCTCTGCTTCCAGTCTGCCCTTCCTTGCTCTCCTGAGGTAGCTTAAAAGGCATTGATGGGTAGAAAAGTTGCCCACTGGGCTGCCGTCTTGTACGGGCGGACTCTGCAGCACTCATGGGGGACTGCTGAGTCCCATGGTGAGCTCTTGCTGCTGGGCTATGTCGGTCCTCATGGAGAGAAGGCTCCTCCTGAAGGGTTGCCTATGGAGCAGGTAGGTCCTGAGTCCTCCTTTAACAAGTCAGATCAGTCTCCTGCTCCGAGAAAGATGCCGTCGTTCACTCCAGGCACCAGATCTTGGCACTTTGAGCTCTCTCTCTCTTCTGTTTTATTCTTTCTCTTCTATTTTATTCTTTCTCTTCTATTTTATTTTTTTAAGTGGATGCCCCTGTGCTCTTATTAAGATCTGCTCTTTTGGCCTGGGTCCTGGTTCCGGCTGGGATGGAGTTAATTTTCTTCCCAGCAGCTGGCACAGCGCTGTGGTTTGGATTCAGGATGAGCAGAATGTTGGTAACCCCCTGATGGCTCAATTGGTGCTGAGCAGGGCTTACACCAGGCAAGGAATTTTCAGCTTCCCCTGCTCTGCCAGGGGCACAGGGAGCTGGGAAGGGGCACAGCCAAGACAGCAGACCACAACTGGCCCAAGGGCTATTCCAGACCGTAGGGCATCATGCTTCTTTTCTTTTATTAAGCTGTCTTTATCTCAACCCTTTTTTTCTTTTCACCTTTTTTTTCTTCGATTCTCTCTCCCGTCCCACTGAGGGGGGGGGGGAGTGAGCGAGTGGCTGGGTGGTGTCCAGCTGCCTGCCAGGTTAAACCACAACAGCCTGTTAATGACTTTAATCTCTTAACTGAGCTCCTTGCTCTGCTCATGATGATGATGATGGGCAGCAGCTCCCCTGCAAGGCTTGGCAGGCCCGACAGTGGGGTGTCAGGCACCCTGGGCAGGCAGGTCCTGCTTCCCGGCTTGGTGGATGGCTGTGGGTAAGCCATCGGGAGCAAGGGGGATCTCCATCCAGACGTGCTCCAAAGTCATGTTTCTTTCATGTAGCTCCTCAAGGCACTCCCCTACCAACCCCTCCTCAATCAAAAGCCCTCGGTGCTGTTGTGCAGGGACCCAGGCGCTTCCAGTGTGCTGCTGCGGCCAAGGAGGCCAACAGGGTGCTGGGGTGCATCAACCAGGGCATCACCAGCAGGGGTAAAGAATTTACCATCCCACTCTGCTCAGTTCTGGTCACCACTATACAAAAAAGCTGTGGGCAGGCTGAAGGGCGTCCAGAGCCAGGGTGGCAATAGGTGGGTGAGCCCTGTCTCCTTCACCATCTCTCCTCTCCTTCCCTCCAGGCCAGCTGAAGCTGTCCATTGAGGTGCAGGGTCGCATCCTGGTGCTGCACAGTGAGTATCTCCCTGGGGCACATGGCGAGGTGGCCTCAGGGCCATGGTGGGCTAGTGATGGGGACAGGACTTCCATGCCTTTTCTTCAAGCTCTTTGGAGCTTCATGACAGCAGTTGGGAACAACTCTGTGGTAGAGCCGCACAACTGGGAGCTCTGTGATTTAGGGGCCAAACCGAAATTTCTGGAGACCTTCATTTCTGAGTGACCACAGTGTGTTTTGCATCCAGTTGTATAAATTTTTTTCTTTAACTCCATGTGAAGAGAAAAAAGGCAAACATAATCTGAAATGCTTTGTCTCCACTGAAACGTCTTTTACATTGGCCAAAAGCGTTTGCCACCTTTGCCAGGATTTCCAAATAGTTCCGTTACCTCCAAATGCTGCATTTTTTTAATACCAGGAATATTTCTTCAACAAGTGTTTCACCTGGTCCAGGCTGGGGTTGCTGTCCCTCAAGCCATGGGATGTCCCACTGGGGACATAAGATGCTTTTCTTTCTCTGGGGAGTCAGGCCTGGGTACCAGTGCAGGAGAGCGATGCCCGGAACACTGGCTCCATCGTGGCCATGAGGTAGGTTCTGGGGAACCGTGTTCACTGCAGCTTTCATGGTGTTCATTAGAAAGGCCAATGAGAGTGTCAGGACTCGCTCGTTCCTTTAGGGAAAACCTTCCTGGAGACACTTAGGGGGGCCCCTTAGGATTTCTCCTGCAGTGAAGGATGTGAGTCTCCTGGTCTCCTGGCACAGAGCGCTTTCTACCGGGGGCTTGTCAGGGTTTCGTGATAAGTAAATGATTAATGAATCAAGGAAAAAGCCAAGAGTTTGAAATGGTCAGAGTAAAAATTCCCTCCCTGTGAACAGAGCAGGCTTGTTGCTGCCCTGGATTTGGGTTCTGCAGGGTGAAAGAGGAAAGCAGGCACCTGGGACCCCCCCTAAGCATCCCCATCCCAGAGACCTTCGCGGCAGGGCAGGAGGGGATGGCAAAGGCTTTCTCTGGAGCAACATCCCACCTCACCGCCCAGCTCACTCCTGCCTGGATGTGATGAGATGGGGGGAGAGGATGGCCTGAGCCTGGGGAGGCTGCAGGGACTGGCCGAGCCACGAGAGCTTGCTGCCCTTTTCCAGCTGTGCAGGCAAGCTTCGTAAAGAAACAACAGCAGGAAAATGCATTGTGGGTTTGGTTTTTTTTTTCTTTCCCTCCAAGCTGTGTGTGCTTCTGAGAGTCTGGCACAGGCTTTACCCCAAATCCCTCCATCTGGAGCAGCCTCAGCATGAGCTGTGTGCGAGTCACTGGCTTGTTCTGATGCCATCTCCAAAAGAGGGTCCAGGAAGAGGGAAATGGTCGAGCAAAGAGGCAAAGGAGTCTCAAGGTCTGGGACCTGACATCCCACTGCACGTGCTGGATGCTCAGGATGCTCGGTGTGGGCAGGAGGAGGGTGGGTGATGTGGGGTGCTCCGTCTTATTTTTTCATTCCCCACCCCAACATCTTTAAACCCAATGCAGGTCTGGCTGGAGGAGGAAGCTCTTGGTGCAGCCTGTCCTGGAGGAACCTTGCAAACTGCTTTGTGAAGCACCAGAGGGTCTTGCAGAACCCCTTTGCCCTGTCCACTGGGGTTTCTGCTGGGCTGCCTGTGTTTATTAGGAGCACATATCTGTCTCTGACAAAGGCAAAGTTGGTGCTGCTTTGCTGGACTTGTTAGGAGGGAGCTCAGCCTTGTTCTGACAGCCCATCCTGGGCACTCCAGACTCTGCTGCTCATCCGTTGCCTCCAGGCACAGGGCCGGGAAGCACAGGATTCCCAACCATTGGCAGCGGTGTGATGCTGAGTCCCTGCTGGCAGGGCTGCCATCAGGATGCGACCATTGATGTTTAACTTGATGATACATTTGACTGTGGGACAGGGAGCCCAGAGCTGTGTGAAGTCAGGCAAATGAAATGCAATTTGCCATCCGGACACTAAACTGCATCTGCCGCCAACATCACCCACAGATGCTTGTATTTATAGCGCGGGTGTATTAAAGAAAAAAATACCATAAACTCCCGCACCTGTTTGTGGGTGCCCAGCAAGACCAGGCTGCTGGGGAGGTGGGCGGAGGATCCTGTCGGGGTTGGAGATCGGTTCGGCCCGACGAGGACGGGGCAGCACGTGGTGCGGAGCGCCGTGGTGTAGGAAGATGCCTTCCCTGCCACTTCGGGGCTTGACTGTTTTGTTTCCTTTCCAGTCATGGAAGCAAAAGGTCTGATAGAAATGGAGTACCGGACCTGTGACTCCTATGTGAAGGTGAGTTTTCCTGGGGCTTTGCTCAGGGAGCTTCGGCTTTCCTGGGGTGTTGGGGTTGGCTCTTCCAAGCACGCTCTGGGCTGCCTGTTCCGGTTCATCCTTTGTCCTGCTCTAGCCGAGCACCCACAGCATGCAGGGGGGTGGCTGGTCTCTTGCCCAGTGCTGAAGGGCTCATGGGATTTGTTGGCACGGTGTCTACGTGGAGCCAGAAAAGCAGAGAACAGGACCCTGCTAAGGGCTGTGTCAACCATTCATTGCAGGAGCGTTCCACTGGGTGCCCAAGGGCTGGTGGGGAGAAGTGTGTAACCAGCACGGTGTGTCTCCGGGCTCTCCTGGAGGTCCCCTTGGCAGGCTGCACCCACTGTGGTGTGCACAGCGCAGGGAGCATCGCCTCTGCAAGCCAGAGACCAGCCAGCAACATTCTGTACATCAGTCCTTGATTTTTCTGCTCTTTTCCTTCCCTCCTCTGCCCTGAGGAGTTTTATAACACAATTATTTGACACACACAGGGTAAAGTAATCTAAACCACCTCTTAGCACTGGCTCAGCTGGATCTTTGAGGCTTAGCCATCCATGAAAGTGGCTGTGCCTGTCCCCTGCCATTGCAGTGGCAGAGCTGGCAGCTCTGTGCTGGTGCTTGCTTTGACAGTGCTAACACGCTGCTTGTTTTCCTCTGTAAAGATGTCGATCGTGCCAGATGCTGACTGGAAGTGCAGGCAAAAGACGAAGACTGTGCTAGACAGCAAAAATCCTGTCTTCCACGAGCACTTTCTTTTGTAAGTACGAGAGGGCAGAGGTAGCTCTGACCCATCCATCAGCACCGTGTTCACTCTGAGCAGTGGGAGACCCGCATGGCTGCTGTCCCGGGGTTCCCTCTCGAAGCCAAGACCCCGTGTTTGCTTTTGCATTATGACCTGTAATAAACAGGCATCATGCATGAGCAGGTCCGCTGCTGAGATGAGGAGTGACAGACATTATTCTGCTGGTTTTTATAGCTGGAATGCCTTGAACTTTTGGGCAGAGCTCTGCAGAGGCTCGTAAAGCTGTCAGCACACAGCATGGCAGCAGCGCTCCCACACGGTTGGACTTTCTTGCTGGGCAGGAGTTGGGCAAATACACTCCATTTCCTAGACCTTGCACCTACAATTGTATGGGCATCGGTGTGAATGAGGAAGGTAAAAGGATTTCCTATAGCTACAGCATGTCTCTGCATGGGAAAGGAGCTGTACGACTCTGGTTTGGGTAGAGCTTGTCATTGCTAGCTCACCCATCTGTGTCAGACCTCTGTCCCCGTGCAGCATTTAATCTGGCACAGGGTGGTTGTTCTGGAGCATGAAATGTGGCTTGTTCCTTGCATTTACCCTTCGTTGTTGGATGCATGTCTTTCTGCAAGATTATTTTTCTCCTTAAACCACCTGAGTGGTGTCCGCAGTGCCTGCCCGGGAGAGGTCACATCCCTTTGCAGCTGTCTGACAGGAATGAGTGACTTAGTGCTCGCTTGCAGAGGTTACCATTTGGGGGGATGCTGCAGTGCTCTGTGCAGAGAATGGAGGAGAAGACCTGGCTCTGAGGAGGGCGAGGGGTCTCTGGCTGCGAGGGCAGCCCTTGCCGAGTGCTCCTGGGGAAGATTGGTGCTCATGGGTTGTCCCCTCTGCTTGTTACAGCCCAGTGCAAGAGGAGGATGAGCAGAAACGTCTCCTGGTCACAGTCTGGAACCGAGAGAGAAATTCCAGGTAAGTGACTGCCAGCCTGCCATAAAATCTTGTTCAAATGGGGCTGGCACAGCAGCGAACCTGCCGTCAGCTCTGGCCACCCCATGTGAGCTGCCCTAGTGCCTTGGGCCTCAAGGGCTGCCCTGCACAGAGGCTGCAGGCCGTGAGGCAGGGGGAGCTGAGTGGCGGGGCTGGACTGGGACCTGCTGGTGGGGTGCCCCAGCCGGGGTCATCCTCATGGGCAGCCCGTGCTGGTGAGCACCCCGCCGCGTGCAGCTGGCGGAGAGGGAATCCTGCCCTTGCTGCTCTCTGTCGGCATTGCTGCTGCTCGGTAGCCGTCAGCCAGGCCAGCTTTTAAAACTGCAGCCACTCGTGCCTGTGCTGCTGGCTAAAGCCAAGGGGGGCTGGAGCCTAGCTCTGGGTTAGGGAGCTTCCCTACCTCTGGCGGCAATGCAGTGAGGAGGAAAGCCCAGCAGCAAGGGGTCTGGCAGCTCGCAGGCTGCGCTGCCTGCTCGGGCAAGTGACATCTGCCTCCTCGGCTGAGCTCCTGCCAGCATCAGGTAGGCTGGAGGCAACCAGGATGCTTCAGCCCAGCTTCTCCCTGCCCCTGCTGCCTGCTGCAGCCGAGCTGTGCAGCTACACCTCACTTGCTCAAAGCATGGAGGGGGAGGCACATCCTGGGCACTGCCCAGGTCCTGGCATGGGCAGGAATGCTTGCAGGGTCCCTGCAAAGGGGTGTGCATGGGGAGCTGGTCCCTGGGGAATTTTCAACAAGTGTGTGCTGATGGTCTCTGGCTCTCCCACAGACAGAGTGAACTGATTGGCTGCATGAGCTTTGGCGTCAAGTCCCTCCTGACCCTGGACAAGGTACCTCCGTGCTGGAGTGCAGAGTGTAGGACTGGGACCTGACTCGCTCAGGTGGGTGGGTGGGTGGGTGTGCTGCACCCTTGGGGCAGGAGCAGGCTTCTCCCACCATGAGTCAAAGATGCTCTGAAGGTGCCCAGGGAGTTCCCTGGTCCCGTTCTCGGTATGGATGGCCACTGTGAGATGGATGTTGGTGTGGCTGCTGGAGGCAGGGATGGGAAGGCTCTTAGAGGAGGCATCCTAGGACAGGGGACTGTCACTCTCTTCTGCAGGGAAATAGCAGCAATTGGGGGTGCAGAGGGGTGGCCCCAGTGAGGGCTGCCTGGGGAACAGGAGATGGGGCCAGCCTCGCTCAGCCTGCTGGCATGTGTTGCAACTGGCCGCGATGGTGGGGACATACTCCGAGGAGGAGGAACCTGCCTGATTCCCTGCTCTGCAGCCAGGGCTTCACCAGCTGAGGTGGTGGTGGGGAAAGGGTGAACGCAGAGGTCTCGGGCTGTTCCTGGAGGCAGCAGTGCTGCCAGGCCAGAATCCACTGCTGCAGATTGGTCACAGTACTGCTGCCCCAGCCTGGCTGCTGCTGGGTAATACAGCTGCCACACAGCTGGGTTTGCCTTCCCGAAGAAGCTGGCAAGGCTACTGCTGAAAATGCCTCCCACCGACCCACTACAACACAGAAATGTTTCATCCCAGCTACCGGTGGTCAGGGATTTCATTCCTGGACAGCCCTGGTTTGGTGTCGGCACATCAGAGTATCTTGGTGAGCTGGCAGGGGTTCACGAAAGTGTTAATACGTCACCTGAGGTGTGGGAATTTACTCCACAGTAAGAGGTTAAAAAGGAGCTATTTGTGGCAATGACCTGAGAAGAGGGTAAGAAGTAGCCTGAGCGAGGCCTCCTCTGGGATTTGGACAGTGAGATGCAGCTTTTTTATAACAGTGAAGGTAATTGGGCAGAGCAGCTCTAAGCTGCAGCTCTCCCCAGGAAGAGCCTCTCTCTCTGGTGATATTTGGCCTCCCCAGAGATGCCCCCTCCTTGTCAGATTTTGGCAGTGAGTTTCACAAGGTGTTATTACATGCAGAGAGGACGAAGTGTTCGTGGGTATAGCACCCACGCACAGCACCCTACTCTGGCAGGGATGGGAGGAGGAGGCTGGAGGTGCGTGGTCCGCCTGGGACTGCAGCCAGGGCTGAGATGAGCTGGCCCTTTCTCCTGGGCGCTTCATGATACTGCAGGATCCCTCTTTGAGGATTTAAAAGACTCATTTTAAAATGGGCCCTTTCCTCTGGCTGCTGGGAACATGGTTCCTGTGACTCCAGCTGACTGCTGGGCTTGGTCCAGGATGGTTGGTCCCTCCGGCTTCTGCTGGCTGCCTGGGGAGCAGTGGGAGACAACGGCAGCACCCTGGAAGGGAGGCGAGGGATCGCCGAGGTCAACTCCATCCCCTTTGCTGCCCTGGCTGCATGGGTATGGGACAGGGGCAAAGGGAGCCCCTCTGAGGAGCACCCAGCACTGCTGAAGGCTGTTTTGGGCATCGTCCTCCGGCGATAAGGCTGGAGCCGTGTGCTCCCTGTGAGACTGCTGGCTGCTGCAAACACCATGTGGGCAGTTTTACTGGAGACCGTCTGTTTGTCTGCACCTTGTCTCCCTCTAAAAGCCTGGAGGTTTGTTCCTTCAGTGCTGCTTGGTCCCTCCTTGCAGGGAAGGTGGAATTTTAGCTGTTGCTGTATTCTAAGAGAAGGTCTCCAGGCTGTGCCTCTGTGTGCCAGCATGTCTGGGCAGCTCCGGCAACGGGACCCCTCTGGAGCAACCAGGCTGAGTGAAAAGGGGGTGAGTATCTGCGCCTGCATCGACAGCTTCTTTCCTTCCACCCAGGAGATCAGCGGCTGGTACTACCTCCTTGGGGAGGACCTGGGCAGGACCAAGCACCTGAAGGTGGCCACGCGGTGGCTGAAGCAGAGCAGAGTCTCCCCACTGGGACGTCCCAGGGAGAGTTGGCAAGGTTCGGAAGAGGAGTGAACCTCGTGTCCGTCCCTGTGCTGGCATGGAGCAGTCCCCAGCCCCACGGCACCTCTGTCCCCATGAGCACTTCTCAGCCCTGTGATGCTCAGTGGGCACCGGCATACCAAATGACCGGCGTGGGGGAGATCCTGGCCGGTTCAGCACAGTCACTGAGCTCTGCCTTTCAGCCCTTGCTCCTGCTTACCTGTGGCTGTCTGGGGCTCTCTGGGGACCCCAACTTTGCAGGCACATCTCTCCCTCTTGCCGGGCCTTTCACTATGCTGACTCTTGCCTCTCAGACTTGGGGCTGATCCTATGGCTGGATTCTGTTTGGCTCCTGGGGTCTGTGCAGGATGGTGGGGAGCTTCTTCTCCTGCCTTGGTCTCCCTGCTGTGCTGCCAGGGTGTGTGGAGGAGGACAGGCTGGCACAGAGCAGGGCGAGACAGCCGTGCCTGTCCCAGATGTGCAACCGCCCCACCACTGCTGCCGCAGAGGGCTGCCCTAGCCCGGAGGAGATGTGCCTGGGACCTGTAAAGACCTGACATGTAGTGTGTAGACACAGTGTAGGGGGAGAGGGACTGTCAGGAGATGTGTGCTGTTGGGCTGATAGGCTTTTTTTTTTTTTTTTTTCTCTTCAGAGACGATGCCAGGAATTAAGGGTGCAGAGCAGAAAAGCGAGGATGCTGTGGCCATGGAGCAGCTGAAGGTAGGTGTGACAGGGCTGTGACCTGCCAGGGGTGGAAAACGTAGGGTCAGGAGCTGCCTAGCAGTGGAGCCTGTGTGGAGGGGTTTCAAACGAACCAAGGGATGGAGTATTAGTGAGGGTGATGCTGAGGTGGGAGCTGTGTCAGTGTCTCTGTCAACACTGTGGCTTTTATAGGCAATTGAGGGCTCTGCAGAGGGACCTGGTCGGGCTGGATCCATGGGCCCAGGCCAATGGTGTGAGGTTCA
>BOSO01008448.1:1884-15241 GCA_018403395.1 Gorsachius goisagi
TCTAGTTAGCGGTGTCCCTGCTCACTGCAAGGGGGTTGGACTGGGTGACCTCTAGGGGTTCCTTCCAACCCAAAACAGTCTATAATTCTATGATTTCCATTGGCATAAATGACAACTGAAAGCTACACAATAATCCATTGTGAATTCCAAGATAAGTGCTCGAAGAATGTTAGGTCTGTTACTTCTCACTGCTTAGATAGCTTAATTTACTGCTAGCCCAGTTAGTCATGAATAGCACCTGAGTTAACATGGTGTCCTCCATACTGCTGCAGGGTGATTTACAGAGTAAGGTTGAGAAGGCAGAACTGCATATACAGAAGTATCAGCACCTATGCCCAAACTTTGCTTCTGCTTATTGGATAAAGATGCCATAAATGCACCTAAACTTCCATGTAATGCACACAATGTTTTAAGGCTAGATAATAGTATTTCCCCTGATGAAAAGTTATATAGCCATGTTGTAATCTACTGCTATCAAACATAAACTGCTTGGTTTGACATAATTTAGATACCTTGATTTTTTTTTTCTTGAAATAAAAATGTCTGGGCATTTTTATTATTATTTATTATTATTTTATTTTTTATTATTTAAAGTTATATATTTATAATTATGACAATATTTTATAATTCATATAATCATAAATATATTTATATAATATAATATATATTTTATCATATCATATGTTATATGATTTATATAAATATAGTAATGTATTAATACTTATAATAATTATATTCAATGTTTAAAATTTATTATTTAGTGGCTTTTTTAGTTGTGTGAATTGTATATATATAATATATAAAAAATACATATTATTATACATTTTAGGGCAGAAACGGGTATCCTTCTGTTGGGTTTTACCCTTTGCTAGCTCGTAATCAGATTGCAAGATGGTATTCCAAAGGATACAGTATTTTTCACTTAAGAACTTTAGGCAAACTCAGATACAATGTTTCAGAAAGCTCAGTGCTCTCACTGCTCAAGTAGAATGTATGTAAAGAGTATCTTTTGCCTGACACTGACATGTTCCGGCTTCAGATGATTTTTGTGGCATTTTGAGTTGCCTGTTCCAATAAAAATTGGCACAGGTATCTCAAGTAATGGGTTTAGGAGAGACTAAAACATCCCCTGATTTAGACTTTAAAGTCCAATTTGTATTTTCATCATTCTTGTGTTAAATTGAACACAAATGTTGCTGAAGATTAAGATGAAAACAGAAGAGATATCACTTTTTGTTACCTCTTACCCTTCAATAAACCATATGGATGTTGCGAATTAGATGAACTACATGTAATGGTTGTCTCAAATACTTCTTTGGAATGGTCTTTTTAATGTTTAAATCTTTTTTTTCTATTGCAAAAGGTGTCTGCCTTGATAAGTCTCTAAACAGCACCTGAGGTTGAATAAGTTAGTTAAGGAGAAAGGTGATTAGGAAATGTGTGCCTAGTCCAAGACTAATAGAAGTCTTCAGATTTGAAATTGTGCCTTGATATTTCACTTACCTCTTTAGAAGTAATTGTTATTGGCAACTTTCAATGATTTGTAAGTAGTCAGTTACAATTCATTTCTCTTCTTTCCCCTCATGACTGTGTATGCAATCTTCCCAGAAATAAAAAAAGCATATTGATTCTTTCTCTTACGTTTAGGGAACAAGGTTAGAATAAACTGTGTAGTGCATATATTACACTGATAATTGTACCTGAGTTACAGCTAATAAAAGATGTAAACCATAGCAAACATGACAAAATATAAACAACACAAATGACCTTTAAAATGAATGCTTTCATCAATTTTTAGATATTTATTTTTTTTAATAGGCTTTGGTTTCTTCTCTTTTCTGAATATTTCTGGAGAAAAAATAATTTTATTTTGTAAAACCATGATTCAGTACAAATGAAAATCAGCATTTACTTTCTTTATTGTTAGAATTCTTTGAGTTTTTTTATATTTGTATCATGTATATTATGAATACTAGTTTTCACATATTGACAAATCCTTTCTTACATTTTTAATTTACATTTTAATTTATATTTTAATCTTATTTACATTAAACATTTAGATTTTTTATGTCATTATAATGTTCTAATTTCACAATAACTTTGAAAATAAGAAAGTTGCTGCAAGAAACAGACATAAAACCAAGATCACAAAAGATAATGTGTCCTTGGAAATAGAAAACAAATTGTTCTCATGCCATTTAATTTCATATATTTGGTAACAAGCAACACATTGAATATTGAAACTATTATCCTTTTGTTTTCAACACTAAAATATCTTCTACTTTTTTTACTTGAGGGTCAAAAGTACAATATTTTGAAAATTTTCTGCTCTTTGAAGTTAAGTATTTGAAAATAATGCAGCTATAAACCACCACTTGTAGCTCATACAGCTTTGAAAAACCTAAATGTTGCTTTTTATTCTCATTAATTTGGCTTACACTGTTGTCTGAACAGAAGAGACAATGTCTGTATTTAATAATTCAGAAAAGTAAAGAAAAGGGCCACCGCTAGGATGAAATGATAATCCATAGAAATGTAGAATGGCTTGGGTTGAAAGGGACTTTAAAGATCATATCATCCAACCCTGCTGGCATGGGCAGGGACATATTCCACTAGATCCGGTTGCTAATGCCCCATCCAGCCTGACCTCGAATACTTCCAGGGGTGGGGAATTCACAAGTACTTTGGGCAACCTGTTACAGTGTCTCAACACTTTTCTAGCAAAGAATTTCTTCCTTGTATGTAATCTAAATCTACCCTATTTCAGTTTAAAACCATTGCCCCTTCTCCTATCACTACAGGCCCTGGTAAAAGGTTTCTCTTCATCTTTCTTATAAGCCCCCTTTATGTATTGAAAGGCTGCAAAGGTCTCCCTGCAGCCTTCTCTTTTCCAGGCTGAACAATCACTAACTCTCTCAGCCTTTCCTCAGAGGAGAGATGTTCCAGCCCTTGGATCATTTTTGTGGTCCTCCTCTGGACCCGCTCAGGTCCATGTCTTTCTTGTGCTGAAGACCCCAGAGCTGGACACAGTACTTCAGCTGGGGGTCTCCCCTGAGTGGAGTAGAGGCGCAGAATCCCCTCCCTCAACCTGCTGGCCATGCTTCTTTTGATACAGACCAGGATACAGTTGGCTTTCTGGGCTGCCAGAGCACACATTGCTGGCTCATATGTAAATTTTCATTCACCATTATCCCCACCTCCTTTTCTGCAGGGCTGCTCCTAATGCATTCATTGCCTAATTTGTACTGATACTGGGGATTGGCCCTACCCAGTTGCAGGACCTTGCACTTGGCTTTGTTGAAGTTCACAAGGTTCACATGGGCCCACTCCTCAAGCCTGTCAAGGTCCTTCTGGATGGCAACCCTTCTCTCAAGCACAACAACTGCACCTGTCCTGGTTTCAGCTGGGATAGAGTTATTTTTCTTCCTAGTAGCTGGCATACTACTGTGTTTTGGATTTAGGATGAGAAGAACATTGATAGCACACTGATGGTTTAGTTGTTGCTAGCAGTGCTTACACCAGTCAAGGACTTTTCAGCTTCCCCTGCTCTGCCAGGGACACAAGAAACTGGGAGGGGGCACAGCTAGGATGGCTGACCCCAACTGGCCACAGGGCTATTCCAGACCATATGATGTCATGCTCAGCATAGAAAGCTGGGGGAAGAAAAAGGAAGGGGGGGATGTTTGGAGTGATGGCATTTTGTCTTCCCAAGTCACCATTATTTGTGATGGAGCCCTGCTTTCCCAGAGATGGCGGAACACCTGCCTGCCCATGGGAAGTGGTGAATGAATTCCTTGTTCTGTTTTGCTTGTTTGCACGTCCCTTGCTTTACCTATTGAATTGTCTTTTAAATTCAGTTTTCTCACTTTTACTCTTCTGGTTCTCTCCCCCACTCCACCAGGGGTGAGTGATTGGCTGTGTGGTGTTTAGTTTAACTTAGTTTAACTGGGGGGTTAAACTATGACAGCACCACTTAGCCTGGTGCACTTAATTCCACTCTATTTCACTAGTAAAGAAACTGAATAGTATTGGTCCTAATATGGATGCCTGAGGGGCGGTTGCTGGGTTCCACTTGGACATTGAGCCTTTGACTGAAACTCTTTGGGTGTGGCTAGCCAGTCAGTTCCTTACTCATTGAATTACCCATCCATCCAACCCCTATGTCTCCAATTTAAAACTGAGGATGTTCTGTGGGACCATGCCAAAAGTTTTAGAAAAGGCAAGGTAGATGACATCAGTTACTCTTCCCTTACCCACCAACACAGTGGTGGAAGACTACCAGATTAATCAGGCATGATCTGCCCATTGTGAAGCCATGCTGGCTGTCTCTCATCACCATATACATTGACATAACTTCCAGAATGATCTGTTCCATGATCTTACCAGGCACAGAAGTGAGGTTGAATGGCCAGTAGCTCCCAGAGTTCTCCTTTTTACCTTTTTAAAATAAATTAGTGTGGTATGTCCCTTATTCCAGTTACTGTGGACTTCACCTGACTGCCATGACTTTTCAAATATGGAGAGCAACTTAGCAACTACATCTGCCGGCTGCCTCAGGACTTTGGGATGCATCTTGTTGGATGCCATGGACTTGTGCAGACATGTTCCAGCATTGCGTGACCAAGATAGACAAGAATGAAAAACTCTTTTTTTTTTTTTTTTTTTTTTGGTATAGCTTCCACTCATCACTGCTACAGACAGTGGAATGAAAACAGGGGAGACATTGTCTATATTTCACTCCTGCTTGTACAGTAATTAGTAGAGAATGAATGTGTACAAGCACAAAGTCGATGGCCTGGCATAGCTGAGCAGCACTGTGGTAAGGCAAGCATCAGACTATACCATGTAAGAAAACAAAGCATTGGGATGCTCTTGTACGCCTTTTCTTCAAAGGTCCATAGCATGCAGTGATGTCGTCCACCCTTTTTACAATCACATGCTGAAATTGAACACTTACTGGGGTTCCTGCATGAGGTCCATAAAGTTTTACTTTATGTAGTATTTGACACTTTGAAGACATTTTTAACATATACATTTCATGTATTTTGTGGATTTTCCCTGTTCTGTTTTGTTTCACTTCCATATGCACTACAACATTTAGGGTTTCATTTACATTGAAAAGCTCACAAACTCTAAATTACAATGTTTGTATTAATTTCTTCAATTTTGCCTCATTTTCAGATATTTCTTTCTTCTTTATTCTTTTTAAAGTAAGTTTTCCTTTAGACAGAAATCTCAGGAAGTCTACTTCTTCTATCAAATTCGCTATATATACAGATCTATTAAGAAGAAATTATACCCTTGCTTTAATAAAGGAAGTGAGAATTTTGTTATTGATTTCAAAAGGATCAAGATTACACCAACATACCCAAATCTGTACCTGGTTAATCAGAGTACTTTATTTATGTTTTTAATTAAATGGAAGGTGCTTTATAATTCCTTTTTCAATGTATTATCAAACTTCAGCTGGAATAAATTCTTATGTTACTTACTCTTTCTGTTCAAAGAATTTTCCTAATCATCTTTGTTGGAAGGAATGTTACCCAGCATACTAATACCAATCAGATGTCAAATACTTTGTAATTGAAATTGAATTCAAGAAGTTCAAGGCATGGAGACAAGAAGTTCAGAATAGGGGTACTTCTCCACCTTTTAATATATTGCTACCAGGTTTTCCATTATGTTTTTCTGCTTTTCTAAGTCTTTTCTTACTCTATTTGTCTTGCATAGTTTTCAGATTATAGCTAAACTACAGCAATGGATATTGTAAAAGAGTTCTAAGATTGATAGGTAAATCCTTTTCATGCCATTTCTTCTCTCAGATAGCTACCTAGAAACAGCTTTCTAGAGCTCAGTCTTGAGATTTTTCGTCTCGGACTTGTTTGAAGAAGACTGTAACATGCATCATCCTGTATTATATTTTCCTTCTAGTCTAAAACAGGGAGAATTGTAACATTAGGGAAGGAAAAGGGTTAAAAAATGTTTCTAAAATACATTACTTCATATTTTTTTCCTTTCCACTTGAAACCAAACATCACTTGAATACCATTCATTCTGTGGTACATTAAAGATTTAAGAAGATATTGAAGAATATGTCATATTGAGGTACTGTCCCAGAATAGCTTGATAGGGCTAGAAAAGACTCAGGAGATCATATTTTCTCTTCTTCTACCCCAGAGCAGAAGCAACTAATTTTATTACTCCTGACAGGGGTGGTCTAGGCTGTTCTTAAAGACGTCCAGTGCTGGAGGCCCCAGTAAGCCTACTCCAGTGCTTCACTCACTGTGGGAAAGTTTTTCTCATTTTTAACCTGCATCTACAGCTTTCAGTGGCTGAACCAATTATTAGAAGTGCAGAAGAAAAGAAAAAATATGGTTCAGCATAGAAGTTACCATATAGTTCTAAATTAATTTCACTGGTTTTATATCACAGTAAAGGTTATTAAATACCTCCTTTTTAAATAATACCACTATGAAATGAAGGAAATGAAACTTTTTCAGGACTCTTTCTTTTATGCGCTTTGACATTGGGATACAGAGTGTAAGTGGACATCTTGACATTCTCTGAGTTATTTTTGACAAATGACATCGTGGCGTTGGAGATGACTTGAAAATGAATCATAAGTTGGAAATTTGTAGGTTCACATTAATAAATTTAGTTCTATGCTGATATAGTGTTTCTATCATAAATCAGTAAACCCCTTTTTTACAATATCTATGAAATCCTAAATTTCTTAATATCTGCCTAAATAGGATAATTCCTTCTGCCTCTTTTATTTTTAACTTCATTTATTTATAGGATAACTTACTAATTTAGCTTAGTTTGTCTGCTCCCTTTAGTTAATGAAGATTCTAACACAGTTTCTAGGTTGTGCAGAGAAAAGCTGAAATGGCATCTCTGACTTTGCAAAATCCAAAGCTGCAGTTAAACAGACATCTCCATATTCCTTTAACAATTGAAGAAAAGGGCTATTCTTCATGAAAATTAGAAACACACATGATGCTTTAAAATAAGCCAGCAAAATACCAACCTTGACAAAACAAACTCTGGGAGTCTCTGATTATGTGGGAAGATAAAGAAGACACAATAATGCATTTCCTAGAATGGCAGCTAGTGATATCTTCAAATGGCCTTCACTAGAAGAAAGAAAGCACACTGTTCTAGTCAATACACTGATAGTCTGTAATGTAAAGATTAAGATCAGAATATTTAAAAATTTAATACTTTGCCTCTCCATATAGCACTTTGGAAGTCAATATCTTTAGAAACCTGGTCTATTTCCCTGCTTTGAAAGCATTATATATTTAAGGTTTCTAAATAATTCATCCAGTCCATGTGATTAAAAATGTAAAAAGTAAGTCCATCCATTATCTTCCGCAGCTGCTGCCTGGATATTGGGGCTGGGGGTGGGGTGTGTTTTTTGGTGGGTTTTTTTTGTTTTTTTTTAATTTTTTTTTTTTTAACTTCTCAGTATTCTTTTCCTTCTTTCTGAATTGAGACTTTAGCGGCTACATTAAAGGAAAGGAGTGTTCGGAGTGTTAGCCCCACACGGCTGCTAGAATAAAGTCTGCTCCTCCTCAGATAGCGAATGTGCAAATACATGGGTGTTCATGCACACACATATACTTCTCTGATATTTACTTTTAAAAAGTTCTATGAAATAAGGTTTTCTCATTACTGAAAGTTAAGTTGGATTGATCAGAAGAGGGAAAAGATGATGAAAGCAGATGACAGCATTATGACATGTTGCATAATTCATCATTACTACTTCTGGAATAATGAAAAATTACTACACAAGTAAGGTAATGTTCTGCTTAGCAGAAAGGCAAAATGGAAAGGCAGAAGGTGAAGGAGAGGGAGAGGGAGAGGGAGAAGGGAAGGGAGAGGGAGAAGGGAAGGGTGAGTGGAAGGGCGAGGAGGGGAGGGGAGGGGAGAGCCACTCATGGTAAATAATAAATATGGTTTAGAACATAGGGAAAGATGGTTTTATTTTTATGTAATGGATTTGCACATGTTAGAGTTGCAAACATTAAAAAAAGTAGCATTACAATGGTATTTACAAAATACTCAGTTCTCTGTGCTTGTCTGCCATTTACTGCACTTTTAATGAGCCCTTTACATTTTAGCTGCAAAGCTATTGAAAAGATTTAAATATTTTATGCATTTGCAGATTCCAAGTGTAAACTTGAACTTAACCACTTTTACATTCAAAATAGGACAAATTTGCCACTTCTTAATTGTCTCACCAAATCCACATCTCTACTGATACTTTTTATAAATGAAGAAATTCCTCCTGTTTTTAAAAAATATAGTGAAGAAAAAATGGGAAATTTTCCTAACTGCACGTGATAGCTGTTATTTATCTAGCTTCGAGGAGGTATATGAAATTAGGTGACATTTCAGTTTAGGTTCCTAGTGTTAAAGTACAAACCTTGAATTAGATGCAAAAATATCTTCTAAAGTTCTTTTTTTAAATACAGAAGAAGTAAAATGGAGCATTTAGGCATTATATCACAAGTCTAAGTGCTAAAAAAGGTATAATATGTACTTTATGACCAAAATCCAGAAAAAGGTAAGCATCTTATGGCCTGTAAGGAAACATACACCCCACTTTTTGTTGTCTCAGGTAAAACTAGAAATGTTCATTTGAGTGATTTATGTTGTAATTTCTAATACTTATTTCAATTTTACCTGGGAAGTTTTTTGTTGTATTTTTCTCATGTATTGCGCTGAGTGTTGGAGAGTGAACAAACTGTCTTTAAACAAACTAGCTATGGAAACAGCGAGCTGCTCAGGATCAGTTCTCCAAAAAAAAAAATCACATGCTTTACATCAACAAACATTGTCAAGGAAATGTTTGGTTCAGTAATTCTAGAGGCATAAAATCTATTGAGCAGAGAGCATTTGCTGTGAATTATTTGCTCCATTCTAATAAATAATATAGTAAACACCTTTTGCTCTAGCCATAATTCATTTGTTGGTTTTGTTGTCTTCTCTACATACTATAAATCATGTGATCTAAGAAGTCTGATTTGCTGTCTTTTGGGAGTTGAGTTAAGGCTATAAAGCCGTGAATGCTTTGCCAAACAGCTTGAAAATGTCATTCTTGCCATCACTGCAGTTGTCACAAATGCCTCTCCCTCTTTGTACTGGCAAAATACATTTGGATTTAAAATTAACTTGTACAGTAACAAGATGAAAATGCTAGTTCTACTGGTAGAGAATATTATAAGGAGACACCTCATTTGTCCTTCAAAATCATGATGAAACAGAATCTGACTCATTCAGCAGCTATGGAATGTATTTTAAATCAATTAGTCTCCATAAGATAAGATCAAAGCTCTGACCTGTCTCAGGGATCTTTTACCCTTAGTCTGCCTGGACTTGATGTATGCAGTCACTAAGTCAAATGGTATATATTCTTTTAACATTTTCAGCTTTGTCCTCTGGAGAAATGTGCCCATTTTTGGTATTGCCTAGTTTAAATTTGATAGGGGAGAAAATCAGAAGTTGTTTTTTCAATCTATCCAAGCCACTGATGTTAAACCATCAACAGCAGGGAACTACCTTAAAAAAAAATCTGCCTTAGCACTTTGTGTTTTTCCATTAAAATATAATCAGTCACCCTTCTGCTCCACGAAGGCAGCTTTTCTTTTCTGTGCATGCCTGAATGCATAAATAGTTTTGGAGATTTTGACTTATACCAATCCACGCTCCAGCTTCCCTGTTTATACATTCATACATCTCAGAGCCAAAGAGAACTACTGAATCATGCAGTCTGTTCCTCTGCTTAACTCAGGCCAGCTATTTTCATCCAGTTATTTCATCCTACAGGGAGCCTAATAAGTAGTCTGTCTGCATAAAGGTGATAATAATGCATTTTTTTCCACTGAATGTTAGAACATTAATTACATGACATTAATCCTTTTAAGGCATTTTGAAATTTGCTGTAGAAATCCATGCCCAAACCCAGTATTTCGCGACTCTGAGTAGCACCTAATGTTAGAATCATATTGAATAATCATTACTTGTCTCTTTTCAAAATTAGTAATATAAGAGGTTAATTGCCTTTGATTAGATGCAGGAAAGACACTTGAAAAAAGAATGTTATGACACCAATTAAAAACATAGTAGTAATGTTAACCACCTTCTTTCTAAACTGAGTTTAATTCATACTCATGCTAAGTTTGTTAGATCTGCAGGTCTCAGCAAACCCGCATACAGATTAATTTTTGGTGTTTCTTCTTTTGATTAAGATTTATCAAGCTCCAAAACAGGTGAGCTCTGTTTCATAGTAGGAGCTGCTGCCATAGGCCAACAACTGTTTGCAGTAATGACACAGGGATAAGGCTAGAATAAGAAAATTAGATTACTTGTTGAAAGAAAGATGAAAATGTTGAACTAAAGCCAGAATATTTCAACAGAATTGAAGTATTTTCTTCCCACTCACTGTCCACTACTGATATTTGTTGTTTCTTTTCAACTTTAACTGATGTGGCAGTAGATGGTGTCATTTCCCATGTAACAGTCCTAATCCAGTCTGAAGTACTATTAGGCATTGGTCTAATACGCTGTAGCACTATGTTGTAAGTATCATAGTGATTTGGCAAAGTGTACATCAATATTAATTTAAAATATTTTTCCGTTCAGAGGATATACACTTTCTCTTAGCAATGAACAATTCAAAGAACCCCATTTACTTTCACTGTGTATGTAGGTATGGTAAGCCACCCTCTGTGCAAATGTTTTTATGGGGTCGGCAGAACATCCAGCTGTACTCTTTCTATTAACTTAATCTGTATTTTGAGATGGCAAACAGGTTTTATGGTTATGAATGAAAATTTCATATTATCCTAAAATGGTAAAACAATGTTTTGGTTTTGGAAAATGGAGAGTGTTCAAAATACATGTCATCTTTTAAAAAATACTCATCTGTGGTGATTTAACCCCCGCTGGCAACTAAACACCACATGGCTGCTCACTCACTCCCACCTCGTGGGATGGGGGAGAGAATTGGAAGACTAAACGAACGTCTCCAAACGTTCCCCCCTTCCTTCTTCTTCCCCCAGCTTTCTATGCTGAGCATGATGTCATATGGTCTGGAACAGCCCTGTGGCCAGTTGGGGTCAGCCATCCTGGCTCTGCCCCCTCCCAGCTTCTTGTGCCCCTGGCAGAGCAGGGGAAGCTGAAAAGTCCTTGACTGGTGTAAGCACTGCTTAGCAACAACTGGATGTTAACAACATCAGTGTGCTATCAATGTTCTTCTCATCCTAAATCCAAAACACAGTAGTATGCCAGCTACTAGGAAGAAAATTAACTCTACTCCAGCCAAAACCAGGGCATCATCAAAGATGAATTTTGTAGGTTAAGCTAGTCTTTAGACATTGTTCAACTTGTGTTCATGGTTTCTACACTCTTTCCCACTCACAGAGTATTAATGGTCCCTCAAGCAGTGATGGTTACTTCCTAATGGCCTGACTATGTTTATTTTCAGAAGAAAAATATCAAAATATCTGATAGGATTTCCAAACAAGTACCAATTTTTTTCTGAGATACAGTGCACTTTCACAGAAATTTCTATACTTTGGAAGTCTGCAAACGTAGCTGACCAGTTAGAGCACATCTTCTACTTCACATTTAAGCAAAAGAAATCCAGGTTTTGCCTCTGAAAATAATGTCTCTGTGCTGAGAACTAAAGCACAGGACATAGTAACAAGTAGGAGTTTCATATTAAAAGCACATGCCAGAAATGAATTAAAGCAGTAGCACAGATAAACTCATAGGCTCATCTCTTTCCATGATTGTTTCTTCTTAATGGATCCAGTTACACCAAACAGTAGACTGTCTCTGCCTTGTGGAAGGAAAAACAGAGACATTTAGAGAGAGTTTTAAAAATAGAGATAAGAAAGGTGGGTGAACAAGGAAGAACCAAAATAAGGGAAAGAACTCCCTTTCTTATACCTGTGGGGCTTTTTTTTCAAACAATAAAAATAAATAAAAGTAAGTAATACATTAACAGTGACTAAAGTGAAAATCTTTTGGAAAAAAAAGGGCAAGAACTCACTGCTTCAGTAGGTATGCTGGAAGAAATTTCTTTAACTGGTCCTTTTCTGCATTGGAACATGATTTTCTGCTCCTGCTGAGCCTCTCATATAAAAATTCTAGGCTGTCAAATAAGTGAAGAGAAATTCTTAAACATTGTTGGTTTCATTTCACAGGAATCTAAGAGGGCACAGTAATACTTGCTTCTTGTGTGAAGAGCAAACGATGGTAATAAAACCTTTCTGAAGGTTCCATGTCTGTCCAATGCCTATCTAGGGAACAAAAGGAAAAACTGCTTTCTCCAGGATCATGATAATCAGCAAGGCAGTTTTTCTTAGCCTTCTCCTAAGTTAAAATGCATCTGTCTAGTATCTTTAAGCAAAGTCTTGTCTCTCACTTTGTGCCCTTCATTCCAGAAGCACAGACCAGAGAGAATAAAGTTTTTTGGATCCATTTCAGGTTTCCTTCCAATCTAGTCCAGGGTCAAAATTCAGCATAATGCAAAGTAAAAACTTACAAGATGTTAATCTGTTAAATGCCTCACTTGCTCCTTTATTCTTCACTGAACCCTCCCCTGCTCAGTACTCCTGAGGTCAAGGATCATCAGGACATGTAACACTTATTCATAGAGCCTTAAGGATGTTTTCCTGTTGCATTTAATGCTGTTTATGCTGGGAGGCCCTTTCTGTTTGTTTTTTTTTTAACATAGCATAGTCATACTACCTCTTCCTTCTAACGGAAAATCAGGCAATATAATTTCTACTGTTAAAATATTTTGACGCTATTGTTGCCACACAGATCTGAAAGTTTATATTAATTTTCACTGCTGCCTAATATATTATTGAATATTTAATATAATAAATGATTTTTTTTCTTAAATGCTTGATACAGGGTTTTCATGCACCTATGATTTTAACAAATGTTTGCAAGGAAAAAAATTTAATCAGCTCTGTAAAATATTGAAAACACCCTGAAACCCTATGCAGAAAATCTGACATACATAGCACCCATAGTTCAACTGTATGGAAGATGCAGTGTAGGAGACAATTATATACCCAGGGTGAAAGCTGGAGTAATATTGAGAGCACATATATTTTTCCTTCCTCTCCAGGACTTTCTCAAGAACAAAAAGTGACAGGAGATGTAATATCTAGCGTTATCCTGAGAGTATGTTTCAGCAATACTTTATTACTTTATTTTATTTTATTTATTTATTTTTTTAAGAATAATTTTTGGTGCAAAATACTGTCCTGGTTTTGGCTGAGATAGATTTAATTTTCTTCATAGTAGCTAGCATAGTGCTGTGGTTTGGATT
>BOSO01008449.1:0-17816 GCA_018403395.1 Gorsachius goisagi
ATTAAACTGTCTTTATCTCAGCCCTCGGCTCTAACCTTTTATTTTCTTCCTGATTCTCTCCCCCATCCCACTGAGGGAGGGGGGGGGAGTGAGCGAGCGGCTGCGTGGTGCTTAGCTGCCAGCCGGGTTAAACCACGACAATGGGGAAAACTCCTCTATGTTTTAAGATTTTAAACAGGGTTTGCTTTTACAAATGGACGCAAGTGCAATTTCAAAGCTACCTGGCTTCTTAATGCTTGTGCTACTCATGCTCACTTTTGCCATGCAAAAGATAACACGCTATTAAATGATGTATCCACGATCATCATTCTCAGATAAGAGTATGAGAGCACGACTGTATTTTTGAGTAAGGGTTGAAAGAGGTGGACAAGAACTAATCTTCTCTAGCACCTGGGGACACACGTTCTCTGGAACCAAGGGCAGCCAAAGCAAGTCCCTGGGGTGAAGCATCTTGGAGGAGAATTCTCCGCATAGGACCCTTCGAAAAGATCTCTCCTTACAGGCACGGCACAATCGTTTCAACTGTTCTCGGAGCAGCAGCAACAGAAATAACAACAAAATTCAGATATCGCATTAACTCCGCCTTTAGCACCTTGGGTTCATGTATTTATTTTTGGAAACAACATTCACCACGGGGCTTTTCTTAAACGATTACTCCCAGTCCACAGCACAGCTAAGACTATTTACCTGCCTGTTACTGCATTTTAATTACAGGAGAAGTTTTAAAAGTCTGTTTTTTCCTCATTTCTAGAGCCATTTGGGACAAAAGGCATCTGGCTCTGGATATTTATATAAGACCTGTCAGAACTGTAAAATTAGTTTTACGTTTTAATAAAGGTACTTCAAAAATCTCAAATATAATTCTGCATTCAAACCATAAGTGTTTGGATTAAGAAAAAGAGATCCCATGTTAAATCTTAACATGAAAAGTAAATCAAGCACAGAACTAAGCCAGTCCTCAGCTGTGACGGTATAAACAAGAGCAGCAAAGAAAAGAGACGATGTCTCCAATAGCTTATTTTGGGGTGTTCTAGGCTTGAAGAATCAGCACTGACAGTGTAAAATCCATATTATATTATGTGTTACTTATCCCGGTTTCAATTTATCTAGAGACCCATGTCAACTATAAAGCTCAGACTCAGTCCCATGTTTCCATCCAAAATCTTCTCAGCCCCTTCCTCTCCTCCCTGCACTAGAGCATCCTTCCCTCGCTCCCCTCCCCTGGAGGGGGTGGCCCCGCGGATCTGGGCAGGGAACGGTCCCCTGAGGCAGTGGGTGCCACACTGGTAGGTGATGCCGCTGCTGTGGGTGCCTGGACTGTATCCGTCCGACCACGGATTGACAGAGCTCGTTCAGCTTGGAGGGCTCTTTGGCTGGCTCTTTAGTCAGCACGTAATTCACTTTGAAAACCTTCAGACGTACAGGACAAAACTCAAAGGACAAAGCCTCCTTCCAGCACTCGCTACCCTGTGCCAGCAAGCACGTCCCTCCTCCCCACTGGGACACCTCACTGCTCTCCTATTTTATCTCCTTCTGCAATCTTTGGAGCCGACAAGAGAAGGAAATTCCCCACCGTTATTTATACATAGCAGACTTGAAATATTTAAAGGCAGCCCTGACAGCCACATCTCTGAGCCAAGCCCAAGGAGCAGGGCTGCTCCTTACCTTTGCCACGGGAGGATGAAGCCACCTTAGAAGCCTGCCAAGGCGGCCAAGTCACCCCACGCTTTCTGCCACAAGCCGAGCTCAGCCGACCACTGCTGCTGCCAGGGGAGCTGCCAGTGCCCACGATGCCCCTCACCGCCAGCACCACCGGCGGGAAGCAGCCCGAGGACACGCCACACAACCTTTGGCAGCCCTTGGCAAACACCACCTTATCTGCACGGGCTTTACAGTTGCAGCCACCCAGGGACTGACCTGTGTCAGAAGAGAGTCATTTCTCCATCCAGGACCCCAAAGGAGCAAAGGACCCAGCTAACTTGAACTAAGGAACTTCTGTGCAAGCTCCTGGTGGTGAAAGCAGATGGCTTTCCCGAAATCCAGGTGCCCACCAGGCCTGGCCCTCCACCGAGGTCACGACATGAGCAGAGACCCAGCCTCCCCACAGCCACTACCACGCCGCCGTCCTCCCTCTCCCCAGCTCCCCCGACCTGGTGCTTCACCGCAGGTCCACCTCCGGTGTGAAGAGTTAAAGCTCATCCCCCAACAGGCACGAATGAAAAGGAGACAAAAAAGCAGGATGCTGGTGAATGACAGCAGTGGGTGGCCGGTGGCCCCTGGCCGGCGCGCTCCACATACAACAGGCACAGCCAAGTGTGTCTGGCACCAGACAATTATTTCGCTGGAGGTGCGTGAGGCGGGAGCGCCGAGAGCCATTCTCACGGCGAAGCAACCAGCCATGTCAGCTAACAAAACCGCTCACCGGGAAGCCTCCCTCTCCTTGCTCCCATCTCCTCACCAGGGTTTGGGGTTTTGTTGGGTTGTGGGTTTGTTTTTTTTTTTTCCCCCCTCTGTTGTCCTTCCTGCTGGGGCATTTGCAGCTCTGAAAAAAAAAAAAAGCAGGTCAAACATCCTCAAATGGTGTATTTAGTGCTTCCCCTCGGGTTTCCACGGCTTCCCTGCCATTTTTCCTACTGGACTTGGGAGAGCGGCAGTATTTATGGGGTAGCGAGCTGACCCCTCGGCTGCGGTGGGCGAGTGCCTGACGCTAAGTGCTGCTAATGCGTTTTGCATTTGTGCTCGGGGGCAGGAAATCTCAACTTCCAGTGCCAAGGGGTTAATTATAATTTATATAGCAAGATCTCAGGCTGTGGGTTGGTTTTTTTTTTCTCTCCAGCTAATTAAGAGGTACAATTACCTTTGAGAATCAAAGGGATATTTTGGTACCCAGCTCTTAGAAACAGATTACAGGCACTTAAAACACAAGGACAACTTAAGCAGCATACGCGTGCTTAATTTTTGATTTAGATCGTTAACAAGAAGCTGTCATATTCCTGATCCACCATCTCAGTGTACTGGAGACCACCTATGGAAGCCACTGCAATAGGGTAACACAGAGCATTGCTGCTTTCTCAGGGCTTACCTACGTTTTCATCATGTTTTACTTGTACATCACCTGCTGCTCAGAGCTCTGACAAAACCTTCCGCTTATTAATTAACAAAGTTTCATGATGACCTTGAGGTGGGTAATAGCTAAATGGACCAGGCTATGCTCAAGACTGCAAGCCCAGGACTACTTACTCCCAAGCCAAGCAGTGGGTTGACGAATATTATTGATGTATTAGTAATAATGATCACTACATCGTCCCCGGCAGCACGGCAGCCCCTCTCCATTGCCCTCTTCTGCCCAACGGCCCAGTGCCAATGGAGGGGACCGCTCACCATGCAGGCATTGGGAACTGGAGCAGAGGGATAATGAGCAGCACCAGTACCCAGGGCAGGCAGGAGCACCCAGCGGGGCTGAGCACTGCTGGGCAGGCTCACACCCATCGCCCCCCGCAATGTCCCTCCCTCGCCTCCTCGCCTTCATGTTTGTGCAGAGGTTTAACAGTTACAGGTCTCTCTTTCTCACCACTCTCAGAGGTGTTTGCTGAGCCATTTGCAAAGGGATAATGGAATTGAATATTCAGATGTAGGGAGAGGGGAGTTGGGGCTAAAGACGGCAAGAAAGGTCTGGGGAACCCTTAAAGTCCTGCTCTGGGGAGCCACTGCGGCAACGCAGGCTGCAACCTCAGCTTGACTTGGGCACGGGCTGCGCAAATCCATCTTCCACTGTTCATTATTTTTTAGGGATGCAGTGGGCTATAACTCTCTGAGAAAATCAGCGCTTAAGTCTGAAACTGATGCTGCATAATTGTCAGCAGGCCGCGTATGCCATGGACTCTCACGCATCTGCACCAGTGGCCTCCACCCCGGCCCAAAACAGAGCTGGAAGCAGGCATGAGGCTGGCAAGCAGCAATGAAGACCAACCCTCTCTCTAAGGAGGGGGTCAAGCATTAAGACTGAGAGGAACGTCTGTCCACGTGGGTTAGAAATGGAGCTCACGCTGCCAAAGCCAACGGGGGAGCTCAGGAACTGGTACCCAACATCAGCGACCCTCCGCCTGGCAGCTTGATCGCGCCGCGGCAGGTTTGTCAGGCTGCCCTTTGGTGCGCCAACAGCAGCGAACTCGCTGCATTGAATTTGTCGTAAGGCGGGAGGAAGCATGCGGTATTGTTAAATGAAGGAGGAGACAAAGGCAGTCAACACCTCGGCACGGAGAGATGCCAACCGGCACTGCTCATCTCAAAGAAGCTCCGGGAAGTTCATTTAGACACCCGACAATCAACGCATCCTACAGGTATTTCCATCCCTCGAAGCCGCTCTTTGGTAGGCAAGTGCCAGGGAAAGGGCGCATCAGTCATCATAAGCCGTTTTACCAAAACATCTACAGAACCATGCAAACCTGCACCAAACAGAGCGCTTCCAGCGCTACGGGAGTCACCGAGCAGAACGCTCTGTTCCCCTGCAGGAGGCTCAGTGCAGACCAGGAAGGCTCTTCCCTATGTAGAGGTGGAGAATAATCAGAGTAGAGGAAGGGATGGCATTTTTTAGAGGGTTTATTACTGTGTACAAGGAGGGCATCTCCCTCCTCACATCGGGTATGGCAATGGGTGCTGGTGCAGGCAAGAGGCTGGGAAAGGACCTGTCTCAGCACTGGAAAAAGCAAGACATGGGTTACAAAACTGTTGCTCGTAGTCCCATCTTAAGCCACTAACCCACATGATGTTCAGTGAAAAGAGCTTGTAAATGCTTAATCAGCAACACGGCTGAGTTATATAGGAAAGAAAAAGAAAGGAAGGGCAGATCCAGAGGGAAATACATATATACCGGCATTACCTTTCCCTACAGCTTGCTATTTATTGAAGCAGCAGCAAAAGCTCCAGTGCACTTCAGAATACAAACGCTGACATGGAAATTCAGAGCCCTGAACCGCTTCCAACAGGGAAACTATACTGACCGCAGTCTGTTTGGAGGTCAAACAAAATCAATAGCCTTTCTCTCCAGTCTGTCTCTAAACTAAGCTTCTTTCAAAGCCATCCAGAGAAAATGGATCATCTTTTGTTGTTGTGTGTGGGTTTGGGTTGGGCTTTTTTTTGTTGTTTTGCTTTTTTTAAGTGGTCAAACATTCATACGAGTGTAAGAAACTGCTTCCTGCCTCAACATACTGAAAGGATTGTATAGAGGTCAAAACTGCCCATCACTTTTACTACACAATAGATGAGTTATCCAGTTCTTGGGGAGGAAACCAAGCTGGAAGCCGCTTAACACTCAGTAAGAGAGGAAAAAATAAATCAATGTATTTGCTTGATCGGGGTACATTTAAAGCTGGTTGTCAATTAGTTCAACACGGTTTGCTGTTGCAGTACACAACAATTTAGCCCCAGGAGCTGAAGTTTGCTGCGTTTCCTCAGATTCCTCCTGCTGAGAGACAGATATTGGCTGCAGCCAGGTCAGGCACCGAGGAGGAGGAGCGAGACTGGAAACCAGAGCCGCGGAGCCTGATATGGGCTACAGCAGGACTGGGGACTCCTTCCTTCCATACCAAGCACTCAGCAAACCGGATTTGTGTCTAGGAGAGGGTGGAGATGGTAACTGGTTACTGCACTGGTACAAAGTGTGCCTCTCCATGCCGCAGCACACACCTTTTAAGATAAACTACAGTTGATACACCCTTGTCCAGATGGTAGCATCTTTACAGATATGAGTGGGTCGCCCCAAGCTGAGGGAAAGGGCAGAAGGACTAAAGTGGCAGAATGGAAAACTTTACCAATGTCCATTTTTTTTAAAATAATATAAATTCTTAAAAATCTCAATACAAAAATCACAAGGAGAAAAGGGAGGGACAAACCACAAAAAGACTCTTCCTAAGGGTCCCACCGAATGCATCCAAAGGAGGAGCACTGCCTTCAAAGCAATGGACCACTGGAGTCTTTATCTGCCAGTTCTGTTCTGACAATCAGTGTTGAAAGACACTCACACAACTCACAAAATAATTTAGGTTGGGAAGGCTCTCCAGAGGTCATCGAGCTCAACCTTCTGCTCAGGGCAGGGCCATCAGGGCTCGAGACCATCGCTCCTTCGCTGTGCTCCAGCTCCCCTGCAACTGGTTGCTCTTCCCGAGAAAGCTGACAGCCTTGTCTCCATTTAAGCGTACTGGAGAGCGCGTGATCACTGCGTCAGAGATGTGGCTGGAGAGGGACGGGCACATCCACAGCTGACTTGGGTCCCAGCACCAGTGAAACTGAGAACGGACCTCAGCAGGAGTGAGCTGCCCATGGCCATGGCCACAAGCCTCTGCCGTTCCCGCAGCCACAGCCCACGGAGCCACACTGATTCACATTTACCTAATGGGCATCCCACTCTGCTGATGTTCACTACTGTCGGTACCTGTGCTAGCTGTATTAAATATAATGTATGTCCCTAACTCCCCTTCCAAGCACACCCACGTGCTGCATGCCAGCACCGGCAGCGATGCGCACCCTGACTCATCCGCCGCCCTGCGCTCACATATGCCGCGGGAAGGAGGATTTGTTCCACCAGCCGCCGTAAAGGGCACCTCGTTTCTGAGCGAACATATTTAGCATCTTCTAATTAGGATCTTAGCTGCTTCTCGTGCCCACACAGGTCTTAATAGTTCCAGCGCTAGAAAATCCTGAAGCTCAAAATGAGTTACAGCAACGGTGACCGTCAAATGTTCACCCAAAACTCATTGTTGCAAGAACAACCAGGGCTTGTAGCTAGAAACAAAAGAGCGGTTTCTTTGCAACGCTTTTTATCTCCCCTCCTGCAGTCCTCCCAGGTGGAACAATTTACCCCGTGACTATAGGGCTCTTACATTTGCTTGTTAGCACCCCCAAATTAGTAGGTGTAAAGTCAATATCCTTTTTCCTATTTACTCCTAATGAGTCACCAGTCAGAAACTTAACTTGAAAAAAAAACCGGCTACAAATGCAGATGCAGAAGCAAATGAAATAAAGGCAGGAATCACTGCTGAGCAAACGTGGCACAAAGGCAAGGGGCTGGGCGCACCACGCAGCACCCTGCCATTGTCACCGGCTAAAACCTAACAGCTTTGATTTGCCTCCCACCGGCTAAAATGGTTTGAAATGCAGGGTCTTAACAAAGGTGCAAGACACAGGAGGAATGGGAGGCACTGCTGGGCACTTAATCTCCTTTCAGTCTCACACAGAAGCTCCAGGAACGGCTCTGCTGAAGCCGGTGGAATCTCGTGAGTGTAGGAAAGGGGATAATCAGGCCTGGGTTGTAACAGAGATCCAGCCCTGTGATCCCTCCATGCAACCAGCAGAAATGTTATTTGGGATTTACACTGAAGTTACCTTTAGGCAAGCTCCTTTGCTGCTGGAACCTGGGACAACATCACTGATCCCAACAGGACCAGACCAGCTTTCAGCAGCTGTGGAGCTCACCCTCTGCCTCAACACCATGTGTGATTTGAAACTGGGAACCCCAAGCACCCCCCAGCCTGCTTCAGCACTCACCCCTGCAAAACTCTGCCACAGCAGTAAGGGGTTTTGTGGTGAGGAAACCCCCACGCCCATACCACATGGGGCATGGACACACTACGAGCCTCCTGACTGTCCCTGCCCAAGTGCTGAGGCCACACAGACATTATTTTTTTAGATTTGCCTAGTATTTACATGCCATCCTATTCTTAGCCCTTCCCTGTGCTGAGGTCTCCACCGCCTCCGGCGGCTGCAGGTGATGTCCCCTGCTCCTTGAGCTCCCCTCTCGCATCCGACCACCCATTTCCTCTCCCACTTCTCCTTCCAAAAGCACTCAAGAACACCAGGTATAAACCAAACCATACCAGCCATGCCAACTTGCAGCCAGGATCCCAAGCGTATGTCGCCTACCATATGCTCAAACGTCAATGGCTTGCGTCACCATTGCGCCGCTCGGGCACAACATCCGCTCCACCTCCATCCCACCAGCCCAGCTCTTGGAGGAGGAAAAAGGGCTCCTCTCCAGGGCACTACCTGGGGCTGGATCCTTCCAGCCAGCAGAGCTGCCATCCAGTTGTGATTGCTGGGAAACTGCTTGTTGGAGAAGACCCAAAACTCGTTACAGCTAGAAGGCAGCAGGGTCATGGCAGATGGCAGGATTTTTTTTCTTCTTGCTTTGGGAAGAAAGGCACCCTTTTTGGCAGCTGCGAATGCAGAGGAGGAGAAGGCCTTTTAGGCACTCATTTCAGCTCTTGGAGACGAAGGCAAAATAAATCTGAGCACGACCCAGTGATTCTTCAAGCTCAACCACTCCAGGTAGCATCAGCAAAGGACAGGCACATCCCCAAAGCGACTACAGCAGAAGCCAGGGACACAAAGCTCAGGAGACATTTAGAAGGTCTCAGTTCCTATGTCACCATAAAAGCATGAATCGTCTGCTACGAGCATTCAGAAAATTCATCAGGGACCAAAGCGTGCACACTATTTATTGCTGGCACAGCTCATTAAAAGGGATGCTCACAGAGTGCAGCCATCTCCCTCCAACCCCAATAGCCCCTCTCCTTCTCACAGTAAGAAAAAAGAAGGGTTTTTTACTCCCTTTACTTCCAGCTCGCCTTCCCCTTCTTGCGAGCGCTGAGACCGCAGACGCTCTACACGTGTTCTCCTCTGCATCCGACTGGCAGGCAGTCTGGAAAATGCCAGTATTGGAACGGCCTGAATTCAGCGGTTTCTGAATGCTGATCGGACACTATTTCGTTCAAGCCACAGATAGTCATTTTTGGGGTGTATTTTCAGCTCCCTTTTGGACTCTTCCAGATTTCCAAGTGTCATGCATCAGCAATTTCTCCTCTTCAGAGCTTCATTATTTTTCACCTTTCTGCGGAGCCTGAGGCTTGGTGCAGTTTTGTAGGGGACTGGGCTCTGCCCTCCTCTTCCAGACGGCCATGCAATGCTACTGGCGTTGTTAATGTTTGCTGTGCTCCACCTTGCAGCTGCGGAAATTCCTGACTATCTGGTTTTTAAAAGAGCTGAGGTGAAATCTGAGCGATTAAAGTGCCTTCTTTTTTTTTTTTTATAAAGTCGAACACCTTCCTTGAGGAAACCCCAACCTGAAAACACGAATGGTCTCACAGCATCTAAAACCACCAAATAATTACTTCTAACTGGGCTACCGATGTGGTCTCCATTGCCAGCATCTCTTTAGCATCTCTCCCCTCGCAATGCTTTTATACTGATGGCACACTGATGGGGTGAGGGAATGGTGCAACCCTTTTTTGGAGGTGAGGGAGGGACACACGAGAAGATTGAGAGGATCAAGTCTGTGCCCCTTCATTGTACAGGAGGAGCAAAGGTCGTCTCTCCACTATCTAGAGGGTCCAGCCTCAGTGTCCCACCACCTAATCTTGGCCAAGTGGAGTGGGGGAGATGCTCCAGCAGAGCAACCTGGCTAACACCACTAACATTAAGTCTCCAAGCTACTGACTTCAGGTCTCTCAAACTGCGACCCAGCGAGATCCCATGTTACCTTCAAGCAGAAGTATGCACTTTACACACCAAGTGTTGAAATTCCCATCCTGTCTTTAATTAGGCATGTACTTAATAGGGTTGTTGACATTTTTCATTTCCTCCGAACGTTTCTTATGAAGGACAAATCTCAGCAGCCTCTTGACAACATGCATGGTAATGTATACCAAAGCCAAAATTTACAGAACAGTTTGTCCACGATGTTTTCCTTCCACCCTCTCCCAAGTAAAAGCAATTAAAAAACCCTTTCAGAAACATACACTAGCCTATTCGCAGGGTGCTTTTAATTGCATCCCAAGAACTGACCATCTTAGATATGGGAAAACCTCAGATACCACAACGCAAGGCTTGATAACACATGCTAATGCAGACCAACTGCAATGAACTCAAAGGAGCTCTCTCAGCATTTGTGCACAGGTTCACTCATGGCCTACAAACATATTTAAAATTAGAAAATTATAGAATCATAGAATGGTTTGGGTTGGAAGAGACCTTAAAGATCATCTCCCAGTATCCACCCGGCAGGTCCCAGGTACAAATTTCCGATAAAAGCGATCTTTGTACTAACACACACAGAGCGCGTTTCCAGAGTCGCGGAGGAAAAAGGGAAGCCCCAACTTTTTTTCTGCGTTATTTCATCACAGCCGGGGAAGATCATTTAACAAAGCAGCTGCTTGAGCTTCATGGGAAAAAAACGTAATCACAGCAAGGCAGGAACAGATAATATCATATTGACCTGTCTTCAGGGTCTGGCATTCACATTTTCATAAAGTGTCTCAGAAGATAAATCACTATACTAATAATATTTGTATTGATTATCTAAACTGAAGCAGCAATCGACTCCATTGTGTCACTTCCTCTCAAATTGCTCACAGATGGGATCCTATTTCCTATTCCGCATTTCTAATGGGAACACTTAAATCACAGCACAGAATTACATACGCACACAAACTGTTAACAAAAACCCTTTTAGGACTTGCATGGAAAATAAAGATTTTTCACTTTGAAGCTCACTTTCCACTCCACACAGAAATTAAAAATGACAGATTATCAGCAGACCTCTAAATTACTTCTTGTTATTTCCAGGTCCCTAATATTTACTGACAGATAGGCTTATGTTTTCCAAACCCTGATCAGTTATTACGGAGATCTGAAGTTTGGGCACAGAGAGTTTGGACACCTTTTAAGGTGATTACACACACACACACACACACACACACGGTGAAAGTCAAGGCTCTTTAAGCTATCTCAAGGTCCAGAAGTATGGAAATCAAAAACCACTGCAGCATCAGAGGAAAAATAACCAACAGTTTCTGCTGTTACTACAGGTACAAACCAGGGATGGCTGCAGAAAGAGCTGACCTTCAGGTGTGAAGCTGGCCACAGCAGGACTTTGGGGTCACAGCTATCAAACCCAAAAGTAAAGGAAACTGGCAACGAATACATAATTTGAAAGAGGTGTATCATGAATCGAAAAGCAAAAGGCTTGGATTTTTCTTCCCAAACTTCTCATCCCGCCTAAGCAGAGCCTTCCCCTACCCTGGCAGAGAACACAGCAGAACAAAAAATAAAAATGTCACAACACAGCAGCTGGACAGCGAAGGCTTCTCTGGTTCGGGCCAGTCCCCAGGACCCATATGAGTGTACAGCTGCCACGGTGAATGATCATCCCTCGCGCTGAGGTCAGCTCTGGCCCCAGGCTACGTAAGTGAAAATAAATGGTTTAGAAGATAAAAGGTCTTTTAAAAAAATTATTTGTCTTGTTGTCATGTCAAAACTGTAATGGGAAGAGACTGGAGGCAGCGATACATCGTTTAAATAGGAAACAGCCATCCTGATGGTTCGGCGGAATAAATTACAAAGCAAATCACAGTTCATGAGGGGTACTGGGCTGAGCTCCCGGGACGCACAGCCCCTTTGCACATACCTGGTTCCTGGGAAAAGAAGCGGGTTTCTGAGGGTCCAGCCTGTGGAAACACAGCTGTATTTAACTGACCCCAACTGCTACTTGGGGCTACACCTCCCGGCTTTCTTGCAAGGTTAATTCTGTGCCTTCCAGCCACAGTGAGTTTGGTTTGGTTTTTTTTTTTTCTTCCTGATCTTCCCAGGAGGGGGATCAAAATTGATTTGAGCTATTTGAGGAAGGGAAAGGGTTAATCAGGTTTCCCAAGGCAGCTTGCTGTTAAGGTGCCAGAAATGGTGAGGGGAAAGAATGACTTGCTAAAGATGGGACAATGGCACTGGTATTTTGCATTTGTTTCCAGGCTTTGAGATAGAACAAATGGGAGTCATTAGTGAAATGAGTTTAGGGAGTTCTAAATTAGCTGTCAGGCTGCCAACCCCGAAGAAGTGCTATGTCAGCTCATTAATTCTGGAGAGCACAGGATTACCCAAACCTAGGAAGGAATCCTGCGAAATTTAGAGTCAATTAAAGGAGGCTATTTTGCTATAATAATATTTTCCACACATATTACACCTCCTCATGGAACAGAGCCCACTTCTACCACAAATGAAATCTCTGGCGGGATGGAGTGTGGTTGATGTCTAGACAGCTGTAATGTGCTCTCCATGGGCTTGTCCACTGGCATCTCTGGGAAGCTCCAGCTAGAGCAGAAGGTGGGGACAGCAAGCTGTGGAGCACATCACCCAGGCTGGGACGGCCTCAGGAAGGAGGCACCCACCTCCCAGAGGTCCTTGCTTTCCCCGTACCACCCGAAAAACCACATCTGCATGGGGCATGATGGAACATATGTATGGGCGTGACAGAACATCTGTATGGGGCGTGACATTCCGTACCAGGAACACCCATGACACATGGAGGCCATGCCTGGCATCGTGCAATGCACACCACCTCTTGAATTTGCTTCCCTCCTGGGTCTGCCTGAGCCCAGATTTGTCGACACCCCGCTAGCAAACCCATGTTTCGTTAACCTCCCCAAACCTCCTGTCTCAGGAGCATCTCCCGAGTCCTGAGCTAAAACCCAGCTGAATGCAGGGGGAGTCTTTGAGAGGACTTCACTGGCTGAGGGTCCATCCCCCAGGGTGGCTGAAACCCCTGGCAGCAATGGGGTGCCGAGAAGGAGAGATGTCATACCTGTGCACTGCAGCTTTTTCAAACAAAGCCTTCCATGCTGTGGACTAGAAGGTTTATAAACGAGAAGGTTCATAAAATAGATGGTTTGTAACTTTCTAGGGGACCCAAGAATTTTTTTTAAACTCCGATAGACTATGTCAATGGAAAAAATATCACTGGATAGCAACCTGGGACACAGTGATTAATAATCTACCCCCATATGCCACATCCCAGCCTTCAGGACACCCAAGCACTCGTCGCAAATAAAAGTTCCCTCCGCAGAGAGGGCAAGCCCAAAGACCCCTCACCCACCCCCCCCCCCGCCTCTCTCCCGATGGCTATCGCTTCTCATCGCCCCGCAAGACAGCGGTAGCCAGGGACAAATTAAAACAAAAATCACATGGCTGTGAAATACAAATGAGGCAAAAAATGCCTTCACCCAACCAAGAGAGCTCTGTCTCCCCAACTGCGCCGGATACAAAGATCGTGAACAAACAGGATAGAATGTCTTCTGCCTTTTGTGAAATGAAAATAAATGAAAGGATCTAAGGTTTCAGGTCACTGATCCCTCTCTTCCCTATCTGTACCATTTATCGGAGGTAGAATATAAAGGTTCCAGGTCCTTTTCTTTTTTTTTTTGTCAGCACTTTAATGGTTGTTTTTTCTCCTTCCCCCTTTCATTTTCTGAATGAAAGGACCACTTAGGAACCTGTAAAGTAATAATAAGCTTATAACAGGAATATTGTTGTTCTGGGCCAGTGCAAACTCCTTCTGAATAGGTTGAAGAGATTAAAGTAAAAATGCAATCTGTAAATAGATCAGTCTTTTAATTAGTTTATAGTCTGTTAAGAGATAATATTTTGCTCACATAGATCGTCTGTTATCTAAAGATCTCAGAGCACTTTAGGAACATCAATTAAGCCTTAAAAAGAAAAAAACCAACCTTGGAAGATAGGTAAGTGTATTTAGATTAATTAGTGTTGCTGTGAGCAGCAGGCATAATTATTAGATTTAATTTAGTCCAATAATTGACTTATTTGTTAATGGATTCTAATTCATCTGAGAAGGGATCAAATCCATCTGATTAAAAGGATTACATCGACTCAATTAATTCTATTAACTGACTTAATTTGCCATTTAATAATTTGACACATGGGGCCAGATCTTGGCCCCGAAGAACACATAAACCAAAAACTACATAGCGGAATTATTACGCCAGCAAAACCACGCATTGCAGACCATGCGTTTTTCCTTGCACATGCCATTTGCAGACCCAGATAAAACATTCAAGGGGGCTTCCTCCGGCCGGACTCCGGTATCTTCTCTCCCTGAACCAGGGCTGGTCATTTTGCGGTGCTCACGGGGCTGCCTGGAAACGAGCAATTCGTTTCCTGACATCTGCCACCTCCCCTCTTTTCTGGGCATTCTCTACAACCAAGAGGTGAGAAGTTTACAGAAGTCAATAAAACCTTGCCATAAAACTAACCTTCCTTCAAAGGCAGGACAACCCTCCGACGCCACTGTTCTTTAACCAGTTGTGAATGCATGGGAGGAGAGGGGAAAGAGGTGCTAAAACGTTACTAGCTTTTAAGGATGGGGGCATCCTTAAAACCGGCCAGTGCTAATTGCTGGGGATGAGCACTATGGACCTTAGCCACAGCTCGAAAGAGCTTCCCACATTAAGACTGAGTCTGTGTTCCCCTTGCCTAATGTCCTCTGAACGGGGCTGAGCTGCTAGGAGAATTCAGGGCTGGAGCCAGCCAGCCTACAGGCACCTCTTCTCCCACATCTCTCGGCTTTTCTCAGACATTGGCTCTTGCTCATCCTCCCAAAGCCTTCCCTGGGCTGTAATCCCGAGGACATCAATGCCCATCACCTCCACCACCATCAACCCCGTCAGTGGGGATGGGGTTAAGACAGCAGAGAATCTGCGGGAGACCGCACTGTCTGCAAGGGCGAGGTAGCCAAAAAACGAGCTGGGCACTCCCCAGTGCCGAGCCTGGCTCTGTCTCCCCGTGCCGGCGTAGAGGCGGTGAAAGAGGGAAGAGGAGAAAAAGGGCAGGAGGAAAACCAGCCATCTGCTGTGTGAGAGGGAAGGTGTCCTCCTTCAGGGGCAGATCCCACCAGCAAGACGGAGATGTGGATCAAAAGTCTGCAACTGTTGAGATCCCCAGACCTGGTTTAAGCCTCTCTCTGGTCTTGATCAAAGGTTACTCCATAATAATGCCTCGGGGGGAGGGGTTCCCAGCACATAATGAATCCTGTGTCACTGCCTTTGTATCCAGTTTTGGCTGTAACACAGATGGTTCTCACTTCAGTAACTCTGACATCTCTCCCCCCTTCATTATCACAGCTAGGAGCTCTGCGTGGCCACATCCTGGACCTCCACGTCCCACCTCACTGTCTCCCCGATTATCATGCTCTAAGTGTTCCCGTGCCAAGCAAGATGATGAACCTTTCAGCATGGCTAGGGACGGGAAGGCTTTGCAGCTTGACACGTCAAGGAGGTTTATTAGGAGGCACGAGGGGGGGGCAGGCAGGCGGGGGTGTCAGCAAACAGCCTCCGTGGCCGGAGCGCTCCGGGTTGTTAGAAGGATGCCAGCAACCAGGAGCGGGAAGGATTTGGTGGCAGCAGCGACGCAGGCAGCAGGGAGCTCCCCAGACGGGAAATCTCAGGCTCTGCAATTGTGCGGCATCGGTCACGAGCACGGTCCTGCGCGAGGATTTGTTGTTCAGGCACGATTGCATATGTATGAAGGGGACAAGATGGGCTTTGACACATAAATTAGCACTTTTCAGCTGCTCACGGGCACACTTCCCTGCTGCACCCCACTGTAAATGCTGCCTTCTTTTATGGAGAGGAAAACTGCATCACGTTACCTGACAGCCACCGTGGGCAAGAGCGTTCCCCGGGAAGCCAGCACACAGCAACTAGTTTACATATCAAACCTTAAGAGGATGAATGCAATAAAATGACACAATAATTAGCAGCCAAGTGGCACTTGGCTCCTGTTTTATCTGGAAATTTGGGAATGACAAAGGACAAGGTTGATGAGACCTCGGGGCGATGGGGTGACTCTACACCACAGCCCTGGGGGTTCATTTTCGCACCGGCCAGGTGCTTTCTAGCTGTCACCTTCCATGGCATGGCTCACCTAGTGGCAGCGGCAGGAGCTGCCCCCTCTGCTAGGCATCTCATCCTGCCTGAAGTTCCCCGAGGGAACAACCGTTCCGAGGTTTTGAGCTGCCGTCATCATAGCCCACCTCCATCTCAGCAGCGCTGCATGTGAAGGCAACCCCCGGTGAAGATGCGCGCTAGCCAACGCATACATGCGCCTCTGCAGCAACGCGGGAACGCACGGGGCTGTACAGCCGTAAGAGGAGAAGGACCGGTTCTCTGACCAGCCCTCAGTTCCTTCCAGCAATCAACTTGAGCAAAAGCATCTCTGCCGTAACCATCTCAAAGCGTACCCGAAAGTGCAGAGTTTCTCGTAATTCAGCCTGCTAGCAGCATTTCTAGCATGTTGCTTGTGTGCAAATCACAGTGAGAACAGTTGAACGCGCTTGTCAACCCCGGGGGAAGTTCAATTATTTGCATCCCTTGCAGGATCTGCATGCCCAGAGATTGAGCTTAAGCTCTAGGGTACTCTCAAATCTCCAAAGTCCCCTTAATTTCAGCTCAAACCAAATATCTGTGCCCCCCTCCCCCCGCTAGAAAGATGAGAGTGCTTCATTGAAGCACTAGATTCACCCAAGCTCGAGCCCAGAGTCAATGGGGAAAGAACATCCCCAATCACCAACCTGGGTATCGCTTCCGAATTACAGTAGACACACTGGGAGCTCATCCACTGGGCAGAAGATTTTTCTCTTCAAGCACCATCATACAATAATAAATTGGGGCATGACACTACTGTGGGAACTGCCTGCAGCTGGGCTGACAGCCTGCTCCAACAGAATAAATCCCATGTTCTTAACCTGGAAATGTGGGGGGTTTTTTTTTCCCTTTTATCCTGTTTTTTATTGCTGCTCTTATCTTTTTCCCAAGGGGTTCTCAGCCCAACATACAGGATTAAAGCCTTTGACCTGGAGTCTGGGGGATCCCAGTAAAGATTCTTACCATATTTATCTCCGTCTTCTCCTTTGGCACTGATCCTCCTGCCGAGCACTTGGATGTGTTTCCCACTTGTCCTGCTGTAGAGCTGATAGAGCCGAAGCTGCTTCCTGCTCACGTCGTCCCTTGCTCGCGTCTGGTTCTCCACGTGTATCCGAAAATCTACATTCTCCTCGGCAGCAAACATCTGAGAGTGGATGGGGAGGGGGGAGAGAGAACAGAGCAGACCATGAAACAAAACGAGCATCTTGGACAGAAAGATGGCACACCAACCTGCCAACGGGGCATGTGGCGCAAGAGGGCTCGGATTTGGCTGCCCTTTGCTTGACGTCTGCGGCTGCGGTATCAGGCACTCCACGTGTAATTCTAGCCAGAGCTGGCTCTCGACAGTAAACCAAACCTAGGATTTTACAATCAAACTGTGGGTTTGTTTTGGGGTTTGGTTTTTTTTTTTGAGTAAAAACTTCTGCTGGGTCCTGCTTTGATTTAATCCTGGCCAGCCACGCTGGCCATAACTTAGGCTCTCCTTCGCATACGCATAGCCAGGTTACACGGACACGTATGGGAGAAAGGGGATGGACAACTCCATTGCAGAGAATTTGTGGTTCACCTTCAGCAGCTGCACTGATTCCCTGGATTAACTGCAGGGAAGAAGTCAAGGGAAAAAACTACGCAGAGGTGAGCAGACTGGACGCCAGCTTCACACAGGTGTAAAATCTACTACGATCAAAGTGTCATTTGTACATGGGTGCTCTTCAGCCTAACTTTTTTGCCAGCTCTGCTCTTCAGTGAAGCCAGCTCAATGGTGACTGCCTACGGATGCATCTCACAGCCACGGCTTGGGGAGAGATCAGGAGACCAGCGAGAGCCAAACCAGCACGTCCAGCCGCGAGGCCCTTATCATATCATAGAATCATATCATAGAAGGTTTCGGGTTGGAAGGGACCCCTAGAGGTCATCTAGTCCAACCCCCCTGCAGTGAGCAGGGACACCGCTAACTAGATCAGGTTGCTCAGCGCCCCATCCAACCTGGCCTTGAATGTTTCCAGGTATGGGGTCTCCACTCCCTCTCTGGGCAACCTGTTCCAGTGTTTTACCACC
>BOSO01008449.1:17892-80381 GCA_018403395.1 Gorsachius goisagi
AAGGCTGCAATCAGGTCTCCCCACAGCCTTCTCTTCTCCTGGCTGAACAACCCCAACTCTCTCAGCCTGTCCTCATAAGAGAGGTGCTCCAGCCCTCGGATCATTTTTGTAGCCCTCCTCTGGACCCGCTCCAACAGTTCCATGTCCTTCATATGCTGAGGGCTTAGCAGCTGGATACCCGATTGCTTCACTACAGCCTTAAAATATTACCAGAAACTTTCTCTGGCACATCTGTCCTTCTCTGGAGGTCTTGTTTCCTATCTCAACTGTTCCCAAGACATAACAAAATGGGATTTCTGCTTTTGCTTCTTCCAGAGAGTTGTCCCGCCTTGCCCAAGGTCAGAGGACCAGAAACCAGGGGTTCTCAAGATGCCCTCCTAAAGGGGAGGCTGGGCAGCACGCACCCAAAAGCACTTCACACCCAAACAACATGAAAGCCCAAAAATCGCTCCACAATCTGTCCCCAAGAGTGTTTGCACCACGACATCCACGCTGCCCACTCCAAACTCGCAGATGGGCAATATTTTGGTGGCAGACTCCCTTCACGGGACAATAAATCCTTCGGAAATCAAATGTAAAAGATTATTGAGTGGCACATGCGTGAAACCACTGCACAACAGGCAATTTTTAGTCTGACCAAGAGAAAGACCAAAGTCTACGCATTGCGGTGAGCTCTAATGCTGTGTACAACTTGCGTGTGAGAGACAAAATCCACCACAAAATAAGAATCACATGGGAATTTAATGATGCCTAGGTTTGGGACTGGCAGAGGACAGACATTTACTCCTAGCAGGGCTACTTCTCCCCCTAACACATTCCTGCTATGGCACGCTTGTCCTCCTAGCCTGCGAGCAACAGTCTTCTGATGTATTGGTGTGGGGATGGAGCTGGCGATGCAAATGAAAATAAATCCTCGTTCAGCTCCATTCCAGGCTAAAACCCATCAGAGCAAGTGGCCACAACATGCAAACCAGCCCCACTTCAGCCTCCTGCCTATGGCATCTCATATCAGCAAATACGTTGAAGCCAAATACCCCCTGAAAGTCAAAATCTCAAAAGAACTTTTTAGCATTTCCAATTACCAAGCAGACACAGATCAGCAGCAGGAGGAAACCTTCAGGCAGGCAGTGCTGCTTAGCACCAGACCTTCACTAAGCAACCCAAACGAAAACATTATATTCAACACAGTGGCAACAGCAATGAGGTTCACAGAGATGTTGTGGGATCACCTTTGCTGCCCTTATTAAATGCTGGGATTACGCTATTTGAATCCCAAGTCCTATGAGAGAAAGTGATTTAACTCTTATTTTACTGTCAGAAGTCAGGATGAGGTGGTGGGAGCTAAGCGCACAGGCCGAGCGAAAGGAGATTCGGGGTGATGCTGGGTCTAAACAGACATTCAAGGTGACAACAGAGGTGACAGACAAGAATTGCACGGTTAATCACAGCAACGTTTCCCACTCCCAGAAAACAGAGGAGCAAGAAGCCATGACCCAAAGCTGAGGACATAAGAGGAGAAGCATCCATGGACCTGCCAGGAGGGCATGCAGGATGCTGACGGAGCTCGTGGCCATCACCGAGCCCGGCTCCGCTTGCCCTCCTCTCCTGAGGCACCGCAGCTACCTCTGAGCACAGCAAGCAGAAGAGCAGAACCTGGCTTTTGACATCAATAATCTTAATTTCTTTTTTCCTTCTTACATCTCCTCTTGCTTTCTTTTCAAATGATGCTGTTGCAAAGGACACTAAACTGCCTAAAAAACAGAGATGTTCGAGTAACATTGACAGTCTGCCTTGTACCCACAAAGGCGAGGCTATTTGCAGTTAAGATTCTGGCTCCATCATTTTAAGCTTTAAAACAGATTTTAAATCAAGATGACGTCGCTACATTGCTTTCACCACATGTTAATGAATTTCACATTTTTCCAGGAAAAAAAAAACAAAACAGGTGGGATCTGAAGTGGGGGGAAGGGCACGTTGCTTTGCTTTCTTGGAAACTTCAAACAGAAAAGGCATTCTCTTTTCCAAAACATGTTTTAATTCTCTCTTTTAATTGTCTCTTGAGCAGTCACACCGCGGAGGCCCCAGCCCGTAGTCACAGCACCCGGGTGGACCCTGGAGCACCCACGGAGCCATCCTGCGCTCTGGTCAGCTCCAACCATACCACGAACCCCCCTGCGCACGTTTGTCGCAGTTCTCCTGCCCGAGATCAGCTCATTAAGCATCTCCTCCCTTCGCAAGAAGGGGACGGTGCAGCCCAGGGGGGGATGTCTCCTCCTCCTCCAGCTGAGGGTCTGGCTGGCATAGAATCACAGAATCGTTGAGGTTGGAAAAGACCTTTAAGATCCCCCAGCCCAACCATTCACCTACCCCTGCCATCCCACCCCCAAACCCTGTCCCTAAGCACCGTGTCTGCCTGGCTGTTAAATCCCCCCAGAGGTGGGGACTCGACCCCTTCTCTGGGCAGCCCCTTCCAGTGCCTGACAACCCTTTCATTGAAAAAATTTTTCTTAATGTCCAACCTAAACCTGCCCTGGCGCAACTTGAGGCATCACCCACCACCCCAATGCCTTGTCCAAGCCCAACCATAGCCTGACACGGGGATCAGCAGGGGACACTGACCCCTGAAATACAGTCAGTCCAAACGTGTATCACTCCATCACTTCTCCAGTAATGGGCCCAGCTCTAGGGAAAGGGAAAGAAAACCTGGAGGAGGAACGTGCTACAGGTTCTCCCTGCAGCTGACCTGTCCCTTGGTCAAGAAGCCACGGTCCAGAAGAGCAGTGAAACCACCAGGATTTAGCTGCCGGCTTAAAGATAAGCACACACTTAACCACTCTGCTGAAACAGGATGCTCGGCTGGAGTGCGGCCAAGGTGAATTAGCCCTGCCAGCCTGGGCTGCATCTGGCCTGCAGCACAGAGTATCAATACTCAAAAATAAAATTTCATGCAGTGTCGATTTCACGAGATAAAACCTATTTGATCATTGCTGAAATCCATTCTCACAGTATCCCTGCCCGAAAGAGCGTACTCCCTCAAGCAGCTAACTTTACTGAGATAAGAAAGTCCATTTATATATACCATAAGAGAGTCTCTCTTTCATAAATCTCAAAAAAATTAGTAACATATGCCTCCTTCGGTAACTGATCGCCAACACTCGCTCAAGAAGGTCACCTAAAACCAAGTCTATCCACCCCCAAATGCATTTCCGTAACAATCACAACCACACAAAACAAATGCAGAAATGCCCTCGAATAGTTAAGGTCTCTCACTTCCATTCACCAAAGCAAAAGGAAATATTTATTTTTTTTTTTTACTATTAATACGTTATTGGTGCATATAAAAACATCATACACAAAATGACCGCCTCTTTTCTTGGCCTTTCAATCTGATCATCTACACATCCTACAGACTCTGGATCCAGAGTTCAGCACAGCAGGTCACTGAACCAAATGGCCGCTTGCACCTTCTATCTCCCGACCAGCACCGTGTCCCGTGGGACACTCTCTAGGGACAGGAAAAGGATTTCCTGCATTACTTAATCTCCTCCGGCGTTCTGGTGAGATTTGGGGTTGTATTGTGGTTTATTTTACAACCCTATCCAACTGGTATGGGCCGCTGCCTACGCAGGACAACTTCAGCATCTCAGGACAGCGGGTTTCATCTAACTCAGTCTCATTCCTTGCTGGTGGTTTGTGGTCTGCAAAATCCCAGTTGTTGAAACAGAGCATCAAATTTGGGTTTTTTTATTCTTCCTCTCTTTTTCTTTTCAATCACTTCCTCACCCATTTATTATTTATTTATCACTACATCTTTCAGCAATAACATAGAGCTACAAAGACAACCTAAAAATACAGCTGGCAATACAGAGTTTACGCAAGGGGATAAACAGCTTTCCTTTCAAAAACAACCACTGCCTCAAGCAACTGATGCATCAGAAATGCCTCGCTCCTGCAAAGCAGCAGCTCTCCCGCCCCTCTGTTGTACTTGCCCAACCATTCGAGGTAGGGGCATTTAGTCCTACCTCTCCTTTCCAAACGGCCACAGAAACCAGAAACGACATCCGTCTTCAGACAGCCCACACCGGGAGATTTTCAAGTGCTTTTTTGCCGAATGATTCTCAAACAATGAGTGGATTTCATTTTAAATGGTTTTACAACAATCCTTCAGCTTAAAGAATGACTCCCCTGTTTGTTAAATCCCAGATGGAGGGCGAGGGAAAGACCATTTTGCTGATGCAGCTGAAGGTTTCGCTGTTAAGTAATCCAAGAAACGCTCAAGAACAGCAAAAGCCTCTGACAGCAGCAGTGCGGCATTAATCCTACGCAAGCTTGTGCCACCTCTCTGCAAACACCGATGCCTTGTTGTGAACAGAAAGCAATCACGGCCCCACCAAGGGCAATGAAGCCCTCGCAGTGCCAAGCTGTGTTTATGGGATTTGGCTTTCTATCCAACCAACCTCGACACACTTCAAATTTTCTATTTTGAGCTTTCCAGTAAGAGGGGATGTTAATCTGTTATTGTTCATGTCATAAAGCGTTACAGCGTGAGATGTCCAAGGGCCACAGCGTGGCTAACTTAGCTGGGAGCTGGACTTCAGAATTTCCTGGGCTTTTGCTTTTTATCCTACAGAGCCTCCGAGCCTCATCAGAGAGCAAACCACATGTCATTCCCCAAAACTGAGCTAGGAATACAAATCCCTCTCGCTAAGGGCCGTACCGATTGCAAAAGATAAACAAATCAAGCTATTCAAAGTCCTTTCAAACCCCATCTGATAAGCAGGAAATACTTACTAGCTTTCAGCCATCAAATCAACCCAATATTAATGATTTTCTCCATGACCTTCTAAACACATGAAAGTTAACTCGATAAGGTCAACAAGAGGATATCCAAGACAGATCTCTCTCAAGTCCGCAAAGGCAAGTAACAAACCACTTTGCTTCCATGACTTTGGCAAAATTCCTCTGTGCCAAATACAGCAGGATTTGCTCGCTCACCATGACAGCCATCCTCAACATACACTGAATCGCAACGCACTCCTCATTCGCCGCTTTTTCTTCCTCTCAACTGCAAAGTCAGTCCGTCACCAGGATATTGTGACCTTCAGGTTACAGAGCCTGGCTCGAAGCTAGACAGAAGTGGATGTGCGCTTCTTTGACATATTCACTTCTTTGGGCTTAGAAGCACATTTGGAAATTTGTCGAACACAAAGCAGCTCCATACCCAGGTGCACAGCAGGAAGCCGGAGCGAACAGAGAGGGCGCTTCAGAGGGAACCTCTGTGCCTCCAACGGGAGAGAGGCCATGGTGTGACAGAGCCAGAATTGCACAGATGTAACTAAGCCTTTAGAATAACAGAACTTAGGCTTTTGTTTTGGTGTTTGTTTCTTCCCTCTATACACAGAAAAATATTTTTTCCTTGAAAAATAAGTATCAAAAAAGCTAAGTTTCACACTCAGTCTTGGGAGATGTCTCCTTGGATGATGATCGCGTACCCTCCAGGATGCACTGTAAGACAGGGCAACACGGCGCCCCACGGAAGCGGTCGTTCAAAATGATGCAGACATGAGAGTCCACAAAAGACTCCACTGATGGCATTTACAAAGTATTATTTCACTTGAAATTCTTTTTGATATTTTTTTTTCGGTGGGAAAAAAGATTTTATCAGATAAGCATGAATGTCCTATTTAAAACCTGGATGCCAAAAACATTGCTCTCCACAAGAACAGTACCACTCTACAGCCCGTTGATAAATCGAGTCATGAACCATCTTTTGTCTTTGCTTCCTTAGAAGGCTGCTTCAGAAACACCTCCCTAATATTCTCTGCGTTAATTTTCTACCTTGTATATTTACATCCAGTTTACATCTGTTTGTTCTTGTACCAACAATGTCCTTCAGCTTGAATAATATTCTTCCTCCCTGTGCTTCTCCTTGCGATACATTTGGGCTATTCCCTTTCTTCACTCTCTTCCCAACCTCCATTTCGCCATGCTGGGAGAAGAAAGCCAAGCACCAGACCACCTCCACCTCCCCTCCTGCACCTGCCCTCGTCGCAGAGGAGCCCCTGCCCACACTGATTTCAGGTGCCGAGCTCTCCCTCAGCACGGGCCCATGAAGGAGACATCAGCCCAGCATAGGGAGAATCCCAGAGCTCTCCCCCCTCCTGCACAGATTTGCTCTGAAATTGAGCCCCTCGTTTCTTTGACTCGAGCGCTTTCAAGTTGCTGCAGTACGTGAAATTCAATGACGTTTGCTCTTTGTTTAATGCACTCAAAGTGAAGTGTGTGTAAGGATGGAGCTGGAAAGAAGGAAATGGGGTGACGAGGGGGTCGAGCTTGCCCGTCCCTTTGGATTTCAGAGAAGACGTTTCCATGGCTTGGAAGAGGGGACACGCAGCTTGGCAAGGTGACACATACTTGGATCCAAAAGCTGCTCTGCAAGCGGAGCCTCCTTTTCTCCGGAGAGCTGCCTGCCGTGTTCAGAGAGGCCATGCATTAAACCTCCTCGGGCAGCATCAGACCTTCGTCCTCTCCAAAACACGCAGCCCCTGAGAAATACGGCTATTGCTCAGCCAAACTCCCCGGCATCTCCCCGAGATCCCGCCAGCTTTCCAAGCCAGGTACCGCTGCTATCCAGCTCCCCGAAAGCAACGTGTCCATTGACCCTTGGCTGGCAGACAACAGCGTTACTGAGCCTGGTATGAAACCACGAGGAAGGCGGGACGGAGTGCCAAAAAACTGGAACCTGAGAGAGTTTTAGGAAACTAATGTTTTATGGCCCATCAGTCAGTATTTGGCCATTTTCTAGAGAAAGATGATGCCGCCTTCGAGAAAACCAAATTCCTCCTTTTGATGATGGAGTGAGCCTTAGCCAGAACTGTGAAAACGCACTGTGAGACGGTGACATTTTAAACTTGTTCCACCCTGGGAAATGGTTCAGTCTGGGGAAGAGCAGGGCTTCAGCCTTGATTAATGACTTTTAAAACCCCAGCTGTATGCATGTGCAACTGGAGGAAGGGAAGGTGCCTCCGGCCCAGCACGAGAGTGTGGCTGAAGCGCGGTGCCGCAGCCTTCCTAAACGGGCTCCAACACCCCCGTCCCCCGCATCTCCACCCGCATCCGCCCGTCCGTTCTCAGTGATTCAGAAGCACAACGTTGCCTGCAGCCCCCAGGCTGCCTTATTAATATCATTGCCACGAGCAACAGCAGCCTGCAAGAGGGAGCCCACCCCTCCAGCGCCCACCTTCTCCCCCGCAGGAGCCTGCACCGTGCCGAGGCGCAGCAGCACCGAAGGGGCCAAGACCGAGCCAGCTCCCAGCACCAAAGGGCACCTCTTTCCCAGTGGGACCAGCTCCTGCTATCCGTGCTAACCAAAGCAAACCAACCCCATGCACCTCAGCTGCCAGGGTATCTGCACGACGCTGCCTCTCGCCACCAGCTCTCGACAGTTTTGATTCCCTGGAAATACACTTCTGACCTTAATTCTTTTTCTTATTTTTCTCCAGCTGTGGTATATCTTTTTTTTTTTTTTTTTTTTTTTTTTTTTTTTTAAATTCAGGGCTGGTATTATTTTACCACAGCTATCAGTCAGGCAACGGGCAAGCAGGGCTTTCTCTTTCTTCCTTTCTTTCTTTGTCTTTCTTTCTTTTTAATGCTTGTTATATCTCTGCTATATACTTCCTCTCCGCACAGAAATATCCCTTCAAAGCTTGATATTATTGAGCAGCTTTCAGCCCTGCCCAGCAGAGCCATGTATTCTCTGCACTTGTCCGGCCTTTGTTTCTAGGAATGAAATACCAATGGCTGAACAGTGTGACTTCATTTCACTCCTTCATTCCAATACTTGTTCTATTTCTATCCCACTGGGTCAAACTCACCTATTGTGAGACCTCACCGATTTCAATTACATCAGGGATTAATTTGTTCCATTGCGTTGAAGCTGTTAATACAATCCTTGCTGGCTCTAGATTAGAAAAGGCACGGTGGAGACCTCCCTCGCAGGCAGTGTGTTTAACAGCAGTCTTGATCTTCATTTTTGTTCAGCGGTGGGGTTTTTTGTTGGGTTTTTTTCCTTCCCTTTGTGCCCCTTTGCCCCTCTTTTCACAATCTTCCCCTTCCTTTCTAAATTGCCCTTATCAGAACTGGGTGGTCCTTCTGACTTCCACTGTGACGGTCAAAACGTTGCCTTCCAAAGCCACTGCCCAGGGCTTGCGAGGGAGGTCGGCACTGGAAGGAAGGTCTGGCCGAAGCCACCAGATGCCACACAGACGTGACCACTCCAGCTGTGGCACCTCATCTTCCCTAGGATAGTTTTGAAGGGTCACTGCAGGTCCCCGCGTATCCCAAGGGATCTGCAGGTGCTCAGTTCTGCAGCTCTGACCGTTGGCCGACCCTCAGTCGACCAAGGTCTTGAGCGGAAAACTTGAGATCTTCCATGCAGCAGATGGAGGTGCTGAAATGGACATTTGTCAAATAACTCTGATTGTCCTCCCTGGGGTTCCCAAACTGGGACACAAGATCATGACAGAGCTTTAGAATCATAGACTCATAGAATAGAACCATAGAATTGTTTAGGTTGGAAAAGCCCTTTAAGCTCCCCCAGCCCAACCATTCCCCTACCCCTGCCATCCCACCCCCAAATCCTGGCCCTAAGCACCACATCTGCCCGGCTGTTAAATCCCCCCAGGGGTGGGGACTCGACCCCTTCCCTGGGCAGCCCCTTCCAGTGCCTGACAGCCCTTGCGGGGAAGGAATTGTTCCCACTGTCCAACCTAAGCCTGCCCTGGCGCAAACGTCCACCCCTGTAGTCTCATAGGACATCTGTGAAACCCTTTTAAGGTGATCTCAGCAATCGTGACTCAAAATTCTCATTTATCCACGTGATTTTCTCTCAGAAAGAGATACTGATGCAGGGAGACTTAGGGCCCACGCGGGAGCAAAGCAGTTTAGCTTTGCTCAAGTGCTACAGCTCAAGATGCACTGCTTTTCCATTTTAAAAAATCCAACCGCATCTCAGTGAAACTGTATTTTTGGAAATAGTGTGATAACTCCAGAATAATAAGAATGGGAGTTTCAAAAAGATAAGGGGGGGGGGGGGAGGAAAGAGGATATTAAAATAAACCCCAACAAACAGATTCCTCCCTTGCTTACGGAAATACATTGAATTTCCATGGTGGCTTCATGGGGTCACGTCAGGCTTCCATGGGGCACCTCTGTGCAGCCTGAGCTGCAGAAGTTGCAAGGGTTAATGCCGTAGCTGTCAAACTCACCAGGCAGAAGTTGGATAGATTGGGTTTCTAGGCTCCAAATTTGTTCCCGTGTTCAGCACCTGGTTTTCCAAAATGCACAACGTTCCCATTTACTACTGCACTAATATTTTTTTTTTTTTTTTTTTTACTGGAAGAAACACAGGAATAAGCTGGACCAGTATCACCCAACTGTTTATTTAGCCCTGTCACTCACCCTAGACCCTGGTGGGGCCGTCCAGGGAGAGGGCAAAGCCCCCACGTCCCCTCCATGCACACCCCCGCCATCTCCCACACCAGCCACCCGCTCAGGTCTCCTCCCCCTTGGTACCAAATATTGCCTGACCAGCACTGCCTTGTCACTACACGGCCCGGACCTGGACAGCGTATGACCACAGCGACCCATGCCTTGTGCCAGCAGAAATCCTTGCACCTCCCCAGCACCGAGACCTCACTGCACGATCACTGCCCTGGACATGTCCTACCGGGCAGATCAAACCCACCCTGAGACACGCAACCCACAGAGAGGACAGGATCGGCTCTGGAGGATGTGTCACACTACAGCAGCCTTCCCAACAGTCCTGATCTGCAAAAATCACTGCTTCCACAAGCCTAAGCTTTCCAAAATGTTCCCCTTTACGGTTGAAATCTCCTACTGTGATTTCTCCACAGACGGTTTTGCTGGGGCAGAGCTAAGCTCCCATCGTTGCCACTTCACCGCAGTTATTTCCAGCACCATCGAGTTCAGTGAGGGCAAAACAAAACCCAAAACAAATCCCCCCCTTCCCACCGTGCCTCCCACGGGTTGCACTTTCTGCTCGGGGGAAGTTTCAGTATTTACTAACTCCCCACATGCTCTGCTGACCGGTGGCAATGTCCCTCAGGCTTCGCCACAGGCCATGCGCGACCCAGGATCCCTGCATGGCTCTGTGCTACTGCCACCGCCCCACGCTGCTAGCACCAGGCCATAAGTATTTTCAGAAGTAGTTTCATGCCTGTGTCCCTCCTCATGGCACAGGTATTGCTGTAAAGCCACCCACAAGAAGGCTTTGCAGAACAGCCCCCACCAACCTCTGGGAGATCATGGATCTGCAAAGCCAGCGGTTGGATTCAAGGAGCTCATTATGCTATAACTTCCTTCACCACCTTAACAAAAAGAAAAAATAAATTATTTTCTTTATGGAGAAAATACTCCTGCTGAAATAAACTGCCCTGATACGCAGGAATTACAACCATTCAGCGATTCAAACTGTTGCAAGTAGTGTTTTTGAGCAGTTGAAACAGGTGTTCAAGAAACAAAACCTCAGAAGGAAACCAGAAAGCCTCTCCAGCCCAAAACAGGCTAAGAGCAGACCCGGTCCCCGAGCAGGCAGCAGCACAGCGACCTGTGTCTGAGCATGTACTGCCGGCGTGGCAAGCCGCGGAGGACGTCCCTTTTGAAGCAGAGCAGCACCAACTTGCTCCCAAACAACTTAAAAGCCTTTGCACAGAGCACAGGGAGCTCTGCAAAGGTGAGAAAGGAGGGTGAGGGGGCTGCCCCTCCCCTAACCCCTCCTCGTCCCCCGGGATGCTGCCGGCTGGGCACACGGTTTGTCCCCATCGCCCTCCACTCCTCGCCCTGTCTCGCACACAGCAGTGGAGGAGCCCAGCTTGGCCATGCCGTTGGGTTGCAGTGGAGACCAGGGCAGTCCTCCCAGTGGGGTGCTCCTGGGACAACAGCTGCAGGCACCCCACTAAAAATACTTACCAGCAATTTGTTCGTCTCTTCAAACAAGACCTGAGTCCAATTACTAAAAATCCTGCCAGGTTCAAAGCACTCCCGACCTTTTCTCTCCTTCCCTCCATCAGCAGCAACTTCCTCCCGGGACAGCTGCAAACCCATTTGGCCGCAGCAGAGCGGAAACCCCAAGCCCACTCCCCTGCAACCCTGGAAAAAGGCAGAGTCATCCACCCTTAGGACTTACAACACCAGTCTAAACCACGGGCCCATCAGGTCCAAGGTGACATCTCTGGCTCTTCTGCTCAATACCAGCCCAGCCGGGCTCTCCAGGGAAAGAGGAGCAAAAGCACAAGATGTGGGAAACCCAAGCAATGCTTGGGAAAGCGCCTCTGTCAGAAGGAGACAGAAGATCACCAGAGACTGATCTCCCCATAAAAGAAATAACTGCAGCACCGCAGCAGTGATCCGACGTTTACCCTTTCATCCCGGTCCCCTGACATTGTCCAAGAACACACAGATCCCTGCTCCCACTGCAGAAAAGCAACTCCCTCTAGGGTAAAACATGGCAACTGCCGAGCAGCGCACACAAGTTCAGGGCAGGATTTCCAAAAACCCTTTGTCCATCGCATTTGCTAAGAGCAGAGGGATGTGGCTAACAACTCGCTCCCTGGACAGCAGCTGCCAAGTGCTGACCTCACGTGCAAGGTGGCTCCTCCAAAAGCACACAGCTGATTAAGCAGAGATGCCTGGAGACCCTGTTGAATTATCCCATCCGGCTTTTCCTCTGAGTTTCCTCTCTGGAAGCCTTTTACTAAGCTCCAACAGGTCCCGCTCCTGCTTATTCTGGCAAGGTAACACCTAGTGACCCTACAGGGGGCTGGTGCCAAAGGGAAGGGGACCTCCTTAGGTGTCACTGCTCACTCACCCTGGGATTTGGCAGCCTCTACACAGTGCTGGGATATAAGAAAACGGTTGTGAGCAAGGACAGGGAGGTTAATCCATCTAACAATAACCGGAGGCCGATCGGGGGATTTACTGAAATTGCAGGAGTCATTCCGCTGGGAATGTCCGTCCTGCTGACACCTCGCTCCTGCCTCCCGTTCATTCCCACTACCCTGCCTCCCATTCTCTCACGCCTGCTTTTAGGACAGGCTGACATTAGCTGTTTAAGACACAAAATCCCTCCCATAGCCTGCACCCTCCCCTCCTGCAGTCAAAATTTGTCTTCTCCGTCATTCAGCTGCACGTATTCCTTATTCCCACCATCTCCCACAGCACCACTCCAAAGGGAGACGTTTGCAGGTCCAGGGCAAGTATTGAATCCATGTTATGGGAACTACCAAAACATCACTGGAAACTGGTAAGTAGACAGCAGCCTCAGTGGTTACATGTCTCCTGAATGCCAGCCTGCTAATATTAGCTATTGAGAGGGCAAAGGCCTGTCTCTCTGGGCTGATCTCTCTTTCAGAGCCGAATTACAACAGGCGATGGGAATGCCCAGCTGGGGGGACAGCCTCCCCAGGCTCTTCATCCTGACCCAGTGGAATTAAGCCAGCGACGGCAGGGCTGGCGTTGCTGAACGTGGCCGACGCGTGACAGCTTTACGAGGGACCTGCCCTTCCCCAGCCACCAGGCTGTTCCCAAGTTTTCATCGTCAAAACGAGAAAAAAAAAAGGTGTTGAATGTGACGAAGATCTCTGCAAACTTCAAGCTATGATTCACAAAGACGGTGACTTCTCCCCAGGTCTAAAAACTCGTTACAATACCAACCACCACTGGGCATTTCTTTTTCTCCTTCCAGTTCCCTCTCGCTAGCGATGCTGGCAATACCTACTGAAACATTCTCTGCCCTTGGACTTCCCCCGCCGTATCCAAATAGTCTTTCAGATGAGCCCCGACTTGGGATACTGTTGGAAGAGCCAGTGGCACAACCCCTGCTTTTCAAAAAGCAAAGCACACAGCTGCATCAATCCCCAAAATTCACAGAAAGGGGACAGAGGGGAAGTAGAATTCATCTGCCCCGGTCATGCAGGGGCCCAGAGATGCCCAGCGCTGCTGCACCACAAGGAAGGCTTAGGTTTGGAAATGACATTGGAGGCTCCTGAACAGGAGAGAACAGAGAACTGGGACAACAGCACAGCACAATCCGGCAGGAGACCAGCTCCCAGGAACTGGGACTGGAACCCCCAGAACTGGAACTGCCTCCTCGCTGGAGTTCTCTGAACCCATTGGCACTTGCTAAAGGCAAGGTCCTGGGGTAAGAGCATTGAGGAAGAGCAGCCAGGGTGAAAAGTGGAGTAGGCCAGAAAATTACTGGAAAATAAATGGCAATTTGTGAAATCGTAGCCACAGAGATGAGTGCCCCCTTGTCCTTCAAACAGCTTTTCCCCATTTCAGTTGCACACTGCCAAGACATCGCTGATGAGTTTCCTTTTCCTCTTCCCAAGCTACCATGACCAAGCACCTACAATATTAAGAGTTGTTCCTGCACACTTTTCCCATGTACATGAGAAACACCTTTATTTACAAAAGTCTTGCAAGCTATTTCTGGCACAGGGCTTTCCAGAGATGATTTTGATCAGTAATTCACTTATTTGAGAAACAAGATGCAAAATTTCCTTTGACTCTGCGAGGGAGATATTTTCTTTTGATCTTGCTTTATGCTTTGCTTGCCTTGTAAAACCTATTTCATGAACTGTAAGGCAGGATGGAACTCTCTGGATGTCCTCTGAACCCCAAGTACATCACCACGGGAGCCCTGCTGACGTAGGAGGTGACCAGAACCAATTACCCTTTGAAAATGTGCTATATACTTTAAATAAATCTCTTAAAATCAACTTACCTGGGAAGACACTCTTTTATTTAGCAAAACTCAATTATAGTCATTATTAACAACAACCTTTTCCGTTTTCTATCATTTCTCCCAGGTGGCCCTACCTGAAACCACAGTCGGAGATACCGCATGGTAACACGCTGCGGAGCTTCCAGGAGTAATCAGCAAAGCACGATTTCACACCGAAAACATCCCCAGCGTAAGACCAAGGTGTTCAAAAATGGCTTAGAAGTTCACGTTCAGTGAACGAAATGCATGGCCAGCTCCAAAAGATTCAAGGGAAAACAGAAGAGATGGGAACCATCTCTGTTTCAGTGTCAGCACCCAAGATGCTCCCCGTGGAGTCCGGCGCTCTCGCCAGACCGAGGAGAAGCTGCCAACCCGTTCCCCCCAGACCCCACCAAAGGTGGTCAGCAAACCAGGGACAGAGAGGGAGGCAAGCGCCGAAGCTGGGCATCCCCTGCACCCAGCCCGAAGGCACATTTGAGGAGATGCATTCCTGCACCTCCCAATGCACTAACGCCCTCCCCAAAACGATGCTCCTGTACCATCACCGCTGCCTTCAGCCTGCTGCTGTGCTCAGCAGCAGAGTCCCCTGGGCTACACATGGTGATGTGCTGCAAGACCTGCCGGCACCATCCCGGAGGTGAGAAAGACGGCTTTGGGGCTGTAGCCTAGGGCTGCCAGTCACACCACCTCGGTACCTGCCAACAAAAGGGTCGAGCATCGACTCGGCGCTCACGGTTTCCCCTTATAAAAACCCTGCTGCTGCAGTGTCCCCTTTCTGAGGAAGCGGAGGGTACTTCATCACTGCCTGCTCCTGCTTGCAGACACAAGTGGATGATCAATTCTGCTTAAGCAAGTCACCCCCGATGCAAACCCCAGCCCGCTGTCCGGGGCTAACGGGCTCTGTGGGCATTTTCACTCTGACGGATCAACTCTGCTCCAGGGAGCACCCACAAAATCTGTCAGCCATTAAGAGGGAGCAATAAAAAAAAAAAATATCCTGGCTGGGTTGGTCCGTCAGGGCTCTTCCTCCACCACAGCCAGCCATCAGCCCATACCCGCCAACAGCCACGGAACTTTTCCTTCCCCAAAAGTTCTTTGAAATACATTCTCAAGCCCTATTATCTCTCCTGTTTATACCACACTCCCTCTACTATCGAGAAATCTCCAAGTAATTTATAAGCCCACAAGCTCCCACGCTAACAGGGCAATAAATCACATTTATATACCCTGTCGCCTACTGTTCGGAGGGCTGCGGTGCCAAGCCTGCCGGCCGGGCGGCCATACGGCCAGTCAAAGCCAGGCAGCAGGGAGCAGCCACTGTCTTCCCCAAACCCTCGCAGCACACAATCTGCTCAGAGGAGAAGGCAGTTCTGTTCCGCATCGGCCCGATGTTTATTTTTTAAGTATCAGGAAAGGATTCCAGCTTGTGTCCTACCTCACTGTGTTTTCCCCATCCGACACCAATACAAGCGCACAAAAGAGGGATTTGTTTTTACAAAATCAAATCAAAGGAGGAGGATGTTCTTGGCTATTTTCCTCAAGGAAAGAAGTTGCCCATCTAATAATCCCTAAATGGGCAGTGGGTTGTTGGGCTTTCATGTGTGCCTCTGAGCCTCCCCTCGCCATGCCAGGTCGATGGTTTTCTTTTCCACGGAGTTGCAAAACCCCTGAATAACAAGGTTTGTGCATGGAAGTGCTGACACAAACCTTAACTACAGCATCCTGAACATGATACCAGAATAAGGACGCTCCCTGTGTGGCCCAGCGTATGGATAAATAAAGCATTTCAGCAGCCAGCGCCGACAGATCATAAACCTCCACGAGCATAAATACCAACAACAACCCAAAAAGATTAGAGGGCTTACGGGGCGAGGCAGGCTGGGATGATTTAGAGTTGGGGTGGAAGGGTCATTATCGCTGAATAGGTGGGGGCGAGCGGGCCAAAGAAATCAATAAACCATTCTGCTCCCAGGGAAGGAAGGGGCCACGCTAATTGTGCAAACACACATTTTCCGTTTGAGGCTGGAGATCTCCGGCTCACCCAACACGAGTGGATAGAGGGAACTCGCACCGCCTTTCTGAGAAAGAAGGACTTCACCCCGAGCCACGTGCCCCCGGAGCTCCAGTGCTCAGGAAAGCTCACCCGAGCACCAGAGCTTTTCCAGCGCCTGGTTGTAGCGCCGTACAACCAACCGACAGGTCCCGCCAGCACCAAGGACAACCTTTGGGACCAACTTCACACCACATTTGCAAGCTGCCACGCTCGCATTGGAGGCCCCAAAATTAGCCACAGCAGATCGCTGCATCCTGCAGCGAGGACAGACACAAAGCTTTGCAGCCAGGTTTGCAGGCACACAACTGCTGAGCCACAGAGTTCAAAGGCAACAAGCAATTCCTCCTTTCCCTCCTTTCTCCTTCGGTCCTCCCCATTCCCAATTCTTCTACTTTTCTTCCCCACTTTCTTTCTAGGGAACAGAGCAATGACAAAAGACACCAGCTTTGGAGAGCAAAGCTCATTTATAAACAGAATAAATCCATACTACACAAATAAATATCTCTTTGTGCCTAATGGGCCAATGTACCCAAAAGCCCATCTTTGGGACATACCGCCGGAGGTCATTCAGGGAGCCTACGGACAGCAGTAATGCCTGTTATTGCCATGAAGAAGCCCGAGCTCACACGCACATACGGGTGCAAATGGTGACAATCTTCATCCCTGGTCAACCAGAACCGTGAGCTGATGTTGGTGGTAAAAGTGCAGGAGCCTGCTCTGGTCCCTCTGCGTGAGCAAGTCTCCTCCTCTGCTGCCTTTCCAAAGATACTTAAAGAAAACTTTCTTTATATCAGTTAATGAAATAGCTTGAAACCTGCCCGGGTTTCTGCCTGCAGTTAACGGATTTCAACTCTACTTGGGACCTTGAGAGTTTTTTAAATCCGTAATTTCATCTTCCGTCCAGAAATAAATTCCTCAATGGTTTCACTGCAAAAATGTTCCTAGGAACGGACAAGTCTGCTGCTCATGTACTAAAGACCGCATGAAAAAAAAAAAAATCAGATTAATACTAAGCCTTATCAAAAGTATGGCATAAACCATGAGTTGAATTTAATCCAAACCAAACCATCAATCTGCCTTCAGGATCAGATATAACAAACATGCAAGCCTAGGGCCAGAAATGAAAAGCACGGTTTGTTTTCCAATAGAAGATTTGTACTGAGCTCTGTTAGCTGCACTCCTGTGTGGAAATCTTTACGCTGCAAATGCCGGACACATTTCTTATCTTTCTGCTTTGTTGAATTAGGGAAAAGTTTCATTCGGTTTTAATTAATTTAGACTTCAGGTTTCCCATTTTAGGGGAACAATTCTCAACAGTTTTGGAAAACAAATCATTTCTGAAACATCTTAAATAGGGGAAAGAAGAAAAAGAGGCATTACAGCCACTTAAGGCGCCTTCCAAAGTTTGGGCTGCTGCATCCCCACGCAGCTTGCAGGTACCAGGGAGAGCCCAACGCTCTTTGCTGCATCCACTACCAGTCACCAGCAGCGGGAAAAAATGCTGCTGGGGGGAAATTCGGGCCAGCTGGGGGGAAATTCGGAAAGCAGACCTTACAACATGAAGCTGGAGATTCCCCAAAAGCCCTTGTGTTGAACGCCTGGCATTCATGCCTACAGCTCCGGGATGCTGTAAAGCACTGTGCCTCGGTCCAGACACCCCCATCCCCCTGCTCCCCGAGCATCCTTCTGCACGGGGACCTGCAGGAGCCCAGCACACAAACGGTGCCAACTAAACCCTGTTTGGTCTGGAAATGTCTATAGGTCCCCACCTCCCCGGGCTCACCACCCGGTTAACAGAGCAGCTTTGCAAGCTCAGCCTTGCTGGCCCCGTGTCCGAGTTAGCACAGATTTTCAGCCTGAAGAAGAGAAGACTGAGAGGGGACCTCATCAACACACACAAATATCTTAAGGGCGGAAGTCACAAGGATGAACCAGACTCTTTGCAGTGGTGTCCAGCGACAGGACAAGGGGCAATGGGTACAAACTGAAACATAAGAAGTTTCAGTTGAATATGAGGAAAAACTTCTTTACTCTGAGAGTGCCCAAGCCCTGACCCAGGCTGCCCAGGGGGGCTGTGGAGTCTCCTTCTCTGGAGATATTCAAAGCCCGCCTGGATGATGTCCTGTGTAACATGCTCTAGGAGAACCTGCTTGAGCAGGGGGGTTGGACTGGGTGATCTCCCGAGGTCCCTTCCAACCCCTGCCATTCTGTGATTCTGTGATTCTTTAGAAGAGAAACCCCACGACTTAACCTGGTGTCGTTCAGCTTCTTGGCATGCACAGTGATGGTGCACGCTGGGGAAATCAGGCTCCCAGAAAGAAATGAAAGCTGCGCAAATAAATTCCATTTTCTTGTTTGCTAAATTCAAACAGTAAGTAAATTCATATTACCCTACTCTTTCAACATAAACAGCACAAAAGCAAGCCCTCTGCCTCTCTGGCAGACTATTCCCATTTATTTGCTGCCTCTCCAAATCAGTGAACACAGCCCGGCCGACCCAGGGGCCGGAGGCACGGCCATGCTGCTCCCCCATGCATGGGGCCAGGAGCGAGGATGATGCTCTCAGGGTGCCTCGGGGGCAGCCCTGTCCTTGTCCCCCACCTTGCCAGTGCTTTGGTGGCTCGGCTGCACCTACACAGGTTAGGGGGGCAACCCCAGCAAAGCACGAGGAGCAGGCACCTCATTCACCGCATCCGTGGGCATCTGCGCACCTCTCAAAACTCAGCCCTGCAACCTAGCTATCGGCTGTGCCACAGATTGGTCCGTTTGGCTCGCAGGTCAGAAGAGTTCTCCTGCAGGGGCTGAGATAACACTATTTTGACCTCGCAAAATAAATACACAGCACAACCGGAGCAGACCCTCCGTGCCGCCCTGCAGACCGGGGCTGGGGCTGGCCGGCACCGCCAGACAGAGCAGCCCTCGCCCCTCCCTTCCAACCCAAGACCTGCCAGCTTTGCCGGTCATCAAAAACCCCGATGTAGAAACGCACACGCTCACTTTTGCACAGCCAAGTTTTCCGTCCCTGATGGCCCGGGGGTTAGGCTGGCTTGTTGCACAGCGGAACACCCAACGCGGAGTTGCCCATCTAATTTTCACTGAAGCCTGTAGAAGAACTGCCTGTTCCCTGGGATAACAACACCATGTGCACAAGGCATCAAGCATCATTCCTGTAAAAAGCCCCAGCAATCAGACCTGCTGGTTTTCCTATTGATTGCTGGGGGGCTGTTTGCTATTCTGATCTCAGCTGGTCGGAAGTCTCCCCAATCACCTCAAGGTCGCGACCATGGGGTCAGAAACCTGCACTACATACATCATAATTTATTTTACAGATAATCAATACTGCACCGTGCAATCTTACAGTACAGCCTCACACCGAGGGACTGGCGCTACCCGTACAGGATTGGAACCTTAAGGCCTGGCAGCTTAAGGGGGTCAAAATCAGCTTGCATTTTATAGATGGAAATCACGGCTGGAAGTCGAGCGTGCACCCCGCTCGCTGTCAGTCTGTATGCTCATATAACCGAGTAAAATTCCACCTATGGTTTGAATCCGACTTGGGGAAGTAAATATCAGTATCTGTTCAGGTTGGTACCTGCCAGTTTGCCAGGAGCAGCCCCGGGAGCAGCACGGTGGGCGGATTGCCCGGGGTTTGCAGGGAAGGAGGTGACCCCAGTCCCACCTGCAGGCGAGGGAACCCGTGCGATCGCCACACCGTAGTGCCAGCTTTCCAGACCATTCCCTCTCTTCAGATGTATTAATAGCAACAAGGAAGCAGCAAAATGCCCTTCTATCGATAGTGTCCTTCATCCCATTTTCTAATTTGTATTCCCAGGGCTTCATATCCCACCGGCCATGCCATGGTCACCCAGCACGCACGCTGCAAGCCCGCTTATTTACCAGGCTCACCGCTGCTCCTCGCATTTTTCTATTAATTCTGGATTTCTGCAGAAGAGTAGCACGGGGTATTCCAAAAGATACAACAGCTTTTTAACAAGCTGTCCTTAAAAATGATGCCAAAGATAGTATTTTAGCAGGAAAGAAAGGGATTTGAAACATGCAGCAGGAGAAAAAGGAACTGGGAGGAATAAGGAGCACTGGAAATACCTTGTAGGAAGAGCAATCCGTTATTAATTAATTGCTGCATTCTGGTATCTGTATCCATGCAATATGCAGTTCCCTGGGACCTTCACCGAGGTTTAGCATTCCCCAATCTCAGCATGATTTGGATTACAAAACATTAACAGAGGAATTACAGGGCACACCCAGCCCCTCGCCACTGTCCCCCTGTTGTTTGCAGGATCCAGCCCCGCAGCTTGGCCACTGCTTGGGGCTCTGCCCCGGCCCAGGACAAGCCCTGGCACCCCCCTGTCTGCCCCGGGGAGCCCTGGCAAGCACCCCCTCACCTTTCATCTCAGCGTGAGGCGAGCCTGAGCGCCAGGCTCTGCCTCATCTCCCATCATTGCCGCCTGTACGGCAGTAAGCAGGACCCGCCGGACTGTTCCCCACCACCCGCTTTTTACCCCGTTTCAACTGCCACCCAAGGCAGGGGCTGTGACGCCCCAACACGGCAGCCTCAGATCTTCCCCCTTGCCTCCCAGCTTGCCTCCAAAGCAAAGTTCACCTCGTCCGGCCTCGCCAGCGGGCTCGATGGGCTCAGCTACAGCCACGAAGCAGGAGCGGCACCACCCTGAGACAGGAGCCATGTGCAGGAGGACGCTGTTGGGCGCTGTTACTGCACTCCAGGGTCAGTACGTCAAAGGCATTTTGGATTTCCCAGCAGCACGACCCCTCTCCCGCAGGCCACAGCAGAGCAAAGCAGATAACCTCATGAAAAAGCAAAGGTGTGCAGCGAGCAGGGGGTAAGTGGAGTTTGGCAAAGGGCACGGTGCTGTGCTGGGGGAGGATGTGCTGTCGCTACGTGGAAAACGCTGCCCTGGGGTTTAGCTTGAAACCCAGCTGTTTGTGTGGGCAAAACAGGCCGGGAGGTGTGGAAGCACTGCCCGGGGAGCCCAGCCCCGTGTCGGAGCGAGCTGCCCGGCGCCAGGGGCACGAACCCCGCAGCCTGCCCCTGGCCAAGCGGGGAAGATTGGCACATCGGCTCCCACCCACCACAGCCCCTGGCGCGGCGAGGAGCTCACACAAAGGGAAACACGTAGACCATGACAGACTAAGCCTCCTCCTTCCTCTCTCTGTTCCCCTTTCTTTCTCTTCATGCTATGGTGAGGCTGCTGAATGCCAATAGGAAAATACTTTGGCAGAGCCAGACAGTCTTTTCTATTTTGGGTTTTGCTTTTTTTTTTTTTCCTTACTTTCCCTCCAGCTGCTTCGCTGGATGCATAATCCTCCATGGACATCTGGAGAGGTACCAGCACACAGAAGCGACATACCAGGTAGGCAGCGTAATGCACAGCTCTGCAGGATTTCTGGTTGTACCTGTTATTATGGCACAGCGGGTAATTAAAACACAAAAATCCAGGGAAGGAAAAGAAAAAAAAAAAAAAATAAGGTTTGGACCTGTTGGGGCCGCAGATTCCCAGGTGGAAGCCCCCCTGGTCGCAGCAGCAGAGCACGGGAAGGTCACCCTTCACAGCGGAGCATCTCTCTCCAAAGCGTCCTGGGGCTTCACGCTGCACTCACAGGCAGGAGGGTATTTAGGAGCTCCCCTGTGCCCAAGGCTGCCGTCCCCACCAGCACGCCCAGCGTGACCTCCCCCAGCCTTCCCAGGACCACAGCAGCTCGCAGAGACCTGAGGCAAAGGCCCTGGCAGCAGGTATCCCCCCTCACATATCCCTGCCCAGGCACCAAACAGCAGCCACTCCTTTTTCTTCCCTTTTTAAAACACACTGTTCCCTGAACGCATTTTTCACCTGCTTTTTCACAACTGATATCTAAAGTGTCCGTACCTGGGGAAAATCAAAGCGAAAGCAGCTATTGCTCAGCGAGGGAGGAGAGGAAAGCACGTAACAGGGGTTTTCCCAGCTCCTAAGGAAAGGAAGAGACCCATAAAAACACTCCCAAGGATCTGGGAAGTAGTTTTATAGATCAAAAAAAAATGATTTTCAGCCCCAGGGGAGTCTTTCTCTTGAGCTCAGACTCCCACAGCGGAGGGAGATATCCACTGGCCCGGCTGGCCAGCCTGCCGCTATCGGCTTACAGCAAAATCAAACATTCTGAGTGGCCACCTGAGACCCCCCAAGTGCTGTCCATCCCACCTGCACCCCCAGAAGCCCCCAGCAGTCACCCCCGCCTCCCCCTCACCGAAGAGCCCACCACTGGCTCCATCACCATGTCCCAAATGCACCCGCAGAGCTTGGGAAGCAGCACCCTTAGCCCGTCCCGCTCTTCCCCTTCCTGCCCCGGTATGCAGCAGCCAAGCTGCTCCAGAAGCAGGGAACAGGCAGGGGTTTGAGCAAGCAGCCCTCCTGCAAAACCCAGCTCTGCTCCAAACCCAGCACCGCTCACCCCCCTCCAGTCTGGACATGCCAGGTGCAATAAGGAAAGCAAAACAGAAATTAAATATAACAACCACAAAGCGTCCAGCTATCTCAAACAGGGGCAATCTGAAGCCCACACCCACCCTTCTACATGCTCTCCGCAACACCCGCGTCCTTCTCTGTTTCTCTGAAGCATCTTACCTATCTCTAGAGCTTTGAAAGGGCAAACTGCAATACATGCAGGTGTGTAGATCGAAGCCTCCAAGCAGCAGCTCTGCTCTGCTGCCCATTGCCACAACACACCCAGAAAATGCCAAGCCCCCAAATGCTGAGGGAGTTTGTGTTTGTTTCTGTCTCAGTGGGATGGGAACCCGGAAACCAGCTTTGTCCTGGCAAATCTTTCTGCTAAATATGTGTTTGGGGGGTCCATTGGCAGAGGACCCACCCCATCGAAGCGCTGGGGACCGTGGGAAGCAAAGGCAGCCCGTGCCCAGGGCAGGCAGCTGCCATCCTGTCAGGGGCACAGGCTGCGTACCCCCATCTGTGTAGGAGCAAGACCCACATCTGCACTCACCCCATGCTAATCTCAGTCTTGTTTCTCCCACGGGAGAACCAGAGCGTGCATCAGCCCAAGCGCCCAGCCGCTGCCGCTCAGCTGGGCTGGGCTCCCCTACTCCAGCCCGGGCGACTGCTCCAATGTGTCTCCTCTGCCTCCATGAGCCGGAGCGCTCCAAAGACCGGGAGGCAGAAGCAGGGCATGAGAGGCGGCTTCAGAACCCAATACTTCACAGACCAGTGCAATGAGTCAGCAGGAGGGAATAAAAATTCCTTGCAGCAAGCAACACGGTTGTTTCCTGGAGAGCAAAGGGGTTTTAAACAGGAACAAATGATTTAATACGCGACCAAACCCTGCCTCTGCGGGTTGTGAACTAGCGGAACCACACGAGCAGGCACTGCACCCACCGCCGCGAGCCCAGCAGCAGCCGTGGACCATCTCATCAACTCCAGCCCACGATGGGGTCATGCACTTCATCAGCATCGCTGAGCTCCTCCTCCTCTAATTAAATCAGGCTCTGCTTACCAGTTTCTCTTGTCTTCTCACTGCCTAATAATTAAGAGTCAGCTGAGATCAGAAAACTCAACAGAAAGCTTCCCAGCCTCTCCCTTTGCGGTATTTTGTCCTTCACAGCATCTCTTCTACAACCTGTGTGTTAGCAGCCCCGCACGAGCGCAGGGTGGGCCAGCTCAGGCGGGTGTTGCAGCGCAGCAGGAACCACAGCAAGACAAAGCTGGAAAGCAGAACTCACTTCAATGTTCTCATGGAGGAGCACTGCCTTCATCAGAGGGGGTTCAGACACCCTCGTGGGGCAGGAGGTGGGTGCCGGCACCCGGACACTGTGCTGAGGATCCGGTGGTCCTGGTCCAGGCTGAGCGGAGAGACAGCAAGCATGGGATCTCCCAGCCCGGGAGCCGCGGGGCACGGGGCCCCCGCCGAGTCTCGGCACACGGGGCTTTGCGGCGAGGAGCGGAGCAGTACGCCGGATCGAAGTCGCACCTGCCCTACCCCACAGCACAGGCTTCGGGAGCGACGCAGTGATGCCCAAGTCCCAGAGGCTCTGTCCCCGGCAGCGCATGCAGCCTTGGCCGCCGTCTCAAGAGATGCTCGTGCCACCCAAGGAGGGAGAGGGCAGGGGGGGTGCCTATCCGCAGGGAGGGTAGACATGAGAATAACCCCGCTGGGGCCGCCTGGTCCAGCACCCTGCCCTCGGTGCTGGCCACCAGCGCTGCTGCCAGGATGGTGAGGACAGGGCGAGCAGGGGTCCCTGGCTCCAGCACCGCGTCGTGTCTGCAGAAGGGGTGGCCAGGAGCCCCGTGGCAAGGCAAGCCAGGCAGGCTGTGACAAGGACCACGCTCTGGCGTGTCCACAACGGTGTCCCCGTCACCGTCCAGTGGCACTCACATCTGACCGCCTGCAGGGAGGAGGGCTGTGGAGGAGCAGATGGGGAGAGGGGAGGGAGCCGCTCGGCAGGCTCACGCCTCCGACATGTGCTGCATGCAGCTTCGCCAGACCACAGGATCTGGCTCACTGAACGTGTGGAAGCAACACTTCTCTGTGTCTCACTTTACAAAGCCCCAAACAATAACTGCCTGTCGCTGCACAGGAGCTTAGGAGAAACATAAGTTGCTATTGGCATGGCATGCGGCAGCCTTCCTCTTACACAACACCAGCAGATGTGAAAATAGCCCGGTGCTGCCTTGTGTGCTCCTCTGACCTCCTCTTTGCTTCTGGATCAGAATCCAAAGCTGGATCTTAACCTACAAGAGCCATAAAAGCAAAGGATTTGGCCCTATTGGGGACCTCTTCATAATTTAAGACAGATGCACTTCACGTAGAAGAACACGCTGAGGTTTATCGGGGCAGGGAAGAGGCTGAGGCAGCACCAGCCTCTGCTCTACGGCACAGCTGGGGCAGCCCACGCCGGCATCGCCCCATGATCCAGCTGACGATGCGCTGGAGGTGGCCCAAAGGCAGAAGAGCTGGAAGCTCTTGCAAACCAGGGCAGCACCCAAAATCCTACTGCTCAGCCTACACCGAAGCTGCCTCCAGCCCCGACCTGCTCCAGCGAAAGGGGGACCTCTGAGCTCCTGGTCCTAAGGGGCACTGGGACTGCCAGAGCCAGCACAGCATGGGAGATCCCCTCCATCCACACAAGGTGCTCCTGGGACTGACTTCAAAGCCAAACCCAAAACCACTCCAGGACATATGCAGGGAAAAAGCATGGGGAGGACAAATCACTCCTGGAAGTGTGAAAAGGCAGCAAGAGAATTAAACTGAAGGATGCTAAAGATAAGCGATAGAGGCAGAGTTTAGTAAGCAGCAGTGAAAGGGCATCCCTAAGAACAACCTGCATAAATAAATTAATATCTCTGGTGTCCTCCCCAAGGATATCCAGCGTCCCTGCTGTCTTTGGGACTGCAGCAAGCCTGAGCAGCAGAGGAACTTCCTAAGATGCAAGAGAAAAAAACAAGACGGGGACACTGCTGCCATGGGGGAAGGGACCGGAGAACAAGCTGTCCTCCTCACAGCCCTGCAAGGTCCAGGGCTGCAGTCACGGCCGTGCCGGTGTGCAGCCGCCAGGACCCATCGCCTGCGCTCCAGCAGCGCTCCTCTCCCATGCGCTACGCCCCAGTGTCCCTCGGTGGAAAAGTCACCTGGCAGCAAAGCCCTGGAGGAGTCCAATCCATCCGGGAGCTTAAATCCCGCTCCTGGAAACTCCCATCCCTCCGCCCTCCCCAGGGTCTGGGCTGGGGAATGCCTCTCCGGTGCTGCCACAACCCACCCACAGGTGATGCTACACCCGAGGGGGTCACCTACAGGCGGCTGCGGAGGCAGGCTCGGGGTCTGCGAGAAAGCTTTTAGCCAGCAGGTATCGTAGCACCTAACTGCAGACAGCCTACACGCCAACACGCCGCAGTCTTTGTACACGAGTAGTGAACAGAAGGTACAAAATACCCGAGGTATTTTACCCCGAATACCTCCAGCACCAACACACACTGGAGGGATTTTTACCTTTGCAGGCAGAGCCACAGGGTAAGAATCAGCAGCAGAGGAGCGTAATTCTAAGACTAACACGGGGGACGACCCACTGATCGTGGCTTGCACGGGAGGGCAAAAGGCGGCCTTAGAATATAATCCATTTCAGGCGCTCTTAAATCTCCCCAGTACAACACAGAGCCCTTTAAGCAAAACTAAACAACTTCCTTTAGCCTAAATAAATATTAAACCTAAGTGATGCATTAATTTACTCCAGTTCACCAAAGGCTAACTCCTACCCAAACTGATCATTAGAAAAGAAATCCTATAATCCCTTGGTCCCATTCAGACTCAAAACATGTAATCCCGTGAATAAATCGAGAAAGAAAGTGTAACAAAATGGGCAATAAAAACTTACAGCATTCACATCTTTTCATCTACCATTAATACTGTAAACACTCACTCGAAGGCCCTTGAGTATGACTAATCTAATGTTTTGGCTCCCAACGCTAATCGCCGAAAGAGCTCGCCTCTTGCTGTAACACCCAGAGAGATCTGCCGCCCCTCCAACCGCGGCCCAGGACACCTCCGCAGCGCCCATCCGCAGCAAATCCCCGCCTCAAGTCCCGCAAAATGCTGCAAAATCAGCACAAAATGGAGCAAGTATGGTTCTAATAGCACCAGAGCGCAAATCGCCTTTTTTTTTTCTTTTTATTATTTTATTGCTTTGGAAGCCTGCAAGCTCCAACTGTATAAATGCCAATAACTTCCCAAGTTTTAAGGCTGCTGAAGTAAGAGATCAGATTTTAGCAAGTGCTTTCCAGGCAGCCAGCCAAACTTTTTCTGATTCACTAAAAGCACCAAAGGGAGGGGGAGAGGGAGGGGGCTGGAGGGCTGATTAACTTCAGTTACCGCACAAGCGCAAAAAAATGTCTCCCTGCTGCAACGGGTGCCGTTGCTGCGAGCCCTGTGCAGCCTGTTATTCCTCGGGCTTGAGAAAAAAAAAAGAAAAACCAACCCAAAAACGCACCAGAGAAATACAGCAAACGCCTTCCAACCGCAGGGTAATTTACAGCTGTGGATCCTCTCCTGACGAGGAGGCTGCTCCGCTGAGGGGAGGCTCTGCTGGTGTTAGGTTCGAGCTGCAGTTTTCGGAGGGGATGAGAAAAAAAAAAAAAACAGCAACCGGGGATTTTTTTGAAGGGTGGGGGAGCAGGGGAGGGGGCTGGTTTGGGATTTTGCTTGGCCGGCCGGCCGGAGCCCCCTCCCAGGCTGTGGCTGCGTTGTTCCAGGACCATCCCTCGCAGCCACCGGGTGCCTGCGAGAGGGCGAGCAGGTGCAATCCCGGCCAGCGCCCCGCGCGGGGCCGAGGGGGGGGCAGCGGGGGCCCCCAGCCCCAGCAGGACAGTTGGGCTGGAGCCACCGGGGCAGGGAGACCTGCTCTGCCCGGCCCTGCAGGCGGGTCTGCTTCGGGACACCCAGCTAAAATCCCCGTCCCAGGGAGGTGCACGGCCCCGGGGCTGTTGGGGGACAGTGGCTGCCCCGGCATCCCCGGCTGCCATCCCCGTCCCGCGGACGCCTGGGCTGCAGAGCCTCCCTGCTCAGGGTGTTCCTCCAACGGCTCCATTCCTGCCGAGGCAGGATCAAAGGCAGGATCTGACTTGGACGGCTTTCTACTGAATAATGGGGAGGGAGCACGCAGCCTCCTTCTCCTGGCTAGGGAAACGCATGTTTTTCAAAGTATCGGTTTTTGGGAGTAAGTTCTCTAGGAGGGGGAGAAAAAAGAAATATAAAAATAATAAAAAAAAAAAAAAGAAAAAGGAGGGCAAGCAGGAGAGCGCCTGCTCTTCCAAGGCAAGTGCATCAATCAACATTGTGCAAGGAGGAGAATCCAGCACTCCCTCTCACATCATTAGCCAGGCTAATGCACTCCAGAGGATCCCGCTACGGCAGGCTACCGGCTGCGCCCCAGCCCGCAGCGGGCACCGAGCACCCGCAGCCCCTCAGCACCAGCGCTTCCCGCAAGGGAGCTGAGCGAGAGGGGCAGCCCCTTCCCAGGGCCAGTGACACTCCAGCATCTGGCGCGCGGATCAGTTTAATACGGCTATAAAAACTAGAGGGGAAAAAGTGAAAGCCCCAGCCAAAACTGCCTGGCACTCCGAGGTCAGCACGCCGCCTTTGTTTCTATTTTACAACCAAAAGCGAAAGAGGACAGAAAGGACACGTACCTGTACCTGAAAGCACAGCAGCAGCAAATGTAAACATCTGGAGAGGAGAAAAAAAAAAAGCAACAAAAGATCAAATGATGCGGTAAAATGGTTAAAGTTGATTTTTTTTTTTCGCTTTGTTTTTTGTCTGCAATTTTTTTTTAAAGGGCGCAAGAGCGAGGCTCTGCTTATGAAAAGGCTCGGGTGCCGATTACCACCTGAGCACAAGGAAAATGCAACCGGAGCCTCCAAAATGAAAGTTTTTTAAAAAAAAAAAAAAATAAAAAAAATTTTAAAAAAATAAATAAATAAAAAATATTTTAAAATATGCCATAATCCTTACAGGCAAGTGCAGGCTGAGAGCAGTGAATACATCGCTGGGCGAGGAGAGGGGGGAGGTCAGCGGCTTCACGCTAGCGGTGCAGTCCCCCACCGCCGCCCTGACATGGGAGCGATCCGGCCGGCGAGCTCCGCTCCGCTCCGCGCTGCTCCGCGCCGCCGGGAAGTTGTGGTACCGCCCGCTTTGCCTCCTCCGAGTGACTCGCTTAGGCATCAGCTCTCCTCTCCCCCTGTCTCTCCTCCTCCTCCTCCTCTCCCTCTCTCTCCGCCTTTGGGGGGGATGAAGGTGCTTATTGTCAGTAACTTCCGACCATCAGCGCGTGCCCCCCCGCGCCCCCCCGGGCCAGCCCTGCCAGGCGGATCGAGCCTCTCCGCGGCCCCGCGCCCGCGCAGCTCCGCGCCGGCGGCATGGCGGGGCGCGGGGCGCGGAGCGGGAGGCGGGACCCACGCGGGCAGCCCCCGTGGGGCTGGCACCGCCCGCGCGGCCCGGCCGGGAGGGCAGGGGCGGCGAGGAGTGGATTTTTTTTTTTTTTTTTTTTTAAATAAGAAGGTGGGGGGGGGAAGGGCGGGGGAAGAAGCGAGCGGGGCCGCGCCGCCCCGTCCCCCTCCGCACCCGCGCCCCGACACGCGTCCGCCGCGCCGCTCCCAGACGGCGCCCGGCCGAGGCGGGGGGCGGCGGGGCCCGGCCCGGTGCACCCTTACCTCCGAGCGGCCAGGAGCGCGGCCCGGCCCCGGCCAGCCCCCGGCAGCCCCCCGCGGGCCGGGCCCCCCGCCCCGCCGCCGCTCGGGCCCATGAGCCCGGCCCCGCTCCCCCGGCGGGATCCCCGCACCGGGGCAGGTTGCCGGGGGCTGCCCGGCGCTTCCCCGGGCTGCTTCGGCGCGGCTTCGGCTGCCCTCCAGCGGCCGCGCCGCCGGCCCGCACCCGCCGCCCGCCCAGGGGCGCCTGCAGCCCGGGGTAAAACCGAAGGGGCTTCCCCCTCCGCGGGTTTTTTGTGCCTTTTTTTTTTTTTTTTTTTTTAGGTAAAGAAAAATATTCACCCGCTGCGAGCGTGCGGTAACTCTTTCCCCGTCTCTGAAAGCCCGTTTATAGCAGACAAAATGCCAGGAACTGTTAACCTCCACACATAGCCTAACTCTCCGAAGAGAGCCTAACGTCAGTTAACACCTTATTAAGTGAGAACATAACCATAGCTCATAACTCTGAGCGTTCCAAATTCCCCACTCGAGTAACAGCACGCGTCGGCGCAGAGCATTTGGCCCTGCTGCTCCCACGTCCGCGGGGACCAAAGCACTTGCTCCCCCCCTGTTCCCAGCGACAAATCAAGCAGCATCTTTAATCCCTGGAGCTCATCATTGGGGACCCCTCAGACACCAAATCACAGTGCTTTTCAGCCCATAGTTTCGGGCCCAAGAGGCACAGAAAACATTAAGAAGTTTGAAAACAGCAACCAAAGCAAGTTCTTATAAAACCTCCAGCACTAATACACATATATGATATATCTAATGGACTTCATGCTTCCGATCTTATGGATCCACAAGTCAAAAAAGAAAAAATCCAAACCACTGTCAATTACTGATGCTGCCAACATCAGTGGCACCATTCATCCCTTACACAGCAGTCCCACGGCACCTTGCCGCAGCTGAAGGCCGTTTCCAAGGATGGCCAAGACCATCAGAGTCACTTTCCTGAGCCCTGCATGTTGAGCTCACCAAGATGCCCATGCAGAAACTGGACAAACAGAATTTGGGGACTCGCAGGACAAAAGCTTCTAGCTTAGATGTGAAAATATGCAATATATTCCTAATCATCACCAATGCCTCTTTTCCTCAAAGCAGTTTGGGTGGGGAGTAACCCAGCCTACGCCACCTTGGGGCGCTGCTCAGTCACCCCACGGTGTGGGGCCAAGCCCAGCTGTTGCCATGTGCATCAGCCCATCACCCTGCTCAGTCCCAGTATCTGCCACCCAAGGGGACCCAGCACAATGCACACGGCTGTTTGGTAAAGCCAGAAGGTAACAATTCCTCCCCAACAGCCGTTCATAGTCATCTGCCAGCATAAGCTCCTATTGCTCTTTCTTGGCTTTCCTGACCACCACAACTCAGAGAAATCAGAAAATTAAATCTGAACTGTCCCAGAAACAGCCCCAGGGCAGGAGTCAGGCCCCCGAGGGGTTTCTCTGGCCTTCCTTCAGTAATTTTTTTTTTCCCTTTAGGCATAAATGCAAGGCTGTAAAATCAATCTGCCGTAAATCACATGCTGAGAGGAAAGATGGTAGAGGTTGGCTGTGGGAAGACTGCATGGCCTCTCTGCCCAGCGGAGCTCCTGCAAAGGCCACCAAGTCTCCCACAGATGTCCAGTGCACCGCAGACCACACCAGACCAAGGATGTCATCCTCAGCTGAAACCAGATTTCTCCTGCTCCACCAACAGCCCACATCACCTTTCTCTCTTCCTAACCCTGGAGTTATCCTGGAGGAAGCAGGATCCACGCAGAAAATGGGAAACTGAAACTTGGTCCTCACCCTTGCCATGATGGTGCCAAGCTGCAAGCTTCATCCTGCCAAGCCTAAAAGCTCAACCCTTCATACAGGTGACGTTTTGTGCCAGTTCAAAGCATCACGTTTTCCTCCTTCCATGAGAACAGAAAACACGCAGCAACCTAAGACAGAAGTCAGGATTTCTTGGTGAGGTTTTCCAAATCCAAAGCATCCCACACGTGACCTGCCCCCCTCTCCTGCACCAGCAGAACCTTCAACACACTGAGCACTTCAGCTGCTTTATGTTACCAACACATGGGCTGGCCTCGAGGACCTCAGGGTCTTTAAGGAGGATGATGCAAACAGTATCAAAGGGGAAGTTCATGCTACTGTGTACCTTCATAAGACCAGTCTACACAGAAACACCGCTGGTGATGCAGCAGGGAAGGGGTGGAAGCCCCTACAGTGGCTGCAAGCACCCGTCCCACCGCTTTGGGCAGCCCCATCACCCACCTCTGAGAAAAGGCTCCTTAGAAGGCAACTGATGGCCATGCCCAACACCTGAGCTAGCCCAGGACTGCTGCACCCATACGGAAGCAGCACAGCTACAAAAGTAATTTGCAAAGCTGCCACTAACATTTACAATCTCAGTTCCCCCAACAGCAGGGAAAATTACAGCAGCTACAGCAGAGCTGCAAGCTACACATGGAAAAACTCATCACAGGCAATGCTGATCCAGGCCATGCCAGCAGCACAGCTGCCTTCCACCGCCGCATCCTGACTGGGGCTTCGGCTGCCAAAGGGGCTGGATCTGCACAGAGCAAAAGGTACCTGGACACCTCAGACAGAGAGAACTGCCTGGGCAACACCTGGGGGGTTGCTTTCACATTGGGTTTTTTTTTTTTTAACTATGAAAACATTTCTTTTGCAATCACACACAAGTTCTTTATTTAAACTAGATCACAGAATCATTGAGGTTGGAAAAGCCCTTTAAGCTCCCCCAGCCCAACCGTTCCCCTACCCCTGCCATCCCACTCCCAAACCCTGGCTCTAAGCACCACATCTGCCCAGCTGTTAAATCCCCCCAGGGATGGGGACTCAACCCCTTCGCTGGGCAACCCCTTCCAGGGCCTGACAAGCATTTTGGTAAAAAAAATTTTTCCTAGTGTCTAACCCAAACCTCTAAATGTTCCAGCAACTCAACATCTTTCCTATAGTGAGGGGCCCAAAACTGAACACAGCATTCGAGGTGCCAAGTGAAGGGGCATGATCACTTCCCTGCTCCTAGATCCATGTTTTGTGCCTCAGTAGTCTGACAATGCCCTTTACTCTTTAAAATTCCAATAGTTATCTGGAAAATAATACCAATATCAAGTGAATCCCAGGCTACCAGCCTTGGAGGACACATCTGAGCACAGAAAATAGATGAGGCAGCTCATCTGTGTTTGTGGAAAAATAGAAATATCACTTAGCTGCATGTTGTTATGAATATGTGTACATATATATATATATTATAAAGACCTCTGTGCCCATGCCTATTGCTTCACTGCTGAAGGCTGCTATCTGATCCGATTCCCAACACGAACCCAGCCAGCACAGCCAATGCCCACTAGAAAATGAACACCTTTATTTTAAGCTGCTTATTTTTCATACAGCACACTCAGGGTGCAAAGGCCAGCACAGCGTGTTCCCAAGAGCTTGATGTTCACGACATTTTATTAAGCAAGACACAGGCCAGGTAGGGTCTCCGCTCTGCGGGCACTCCCTGGGATCTCCTAGGGTTACTGCCTTTCACTCACCCATGCAAATGCCTGAATTAAGACTATGTCCTACAGTGCCTCGGTGGCTTATTGGATTAGCAACTGCTCTTCAGCAGCTCAAATCAAAGTCTCAAGCAGCATGACCTTTCGCTTGTAGGGCTGTGAAGGTGCCCCCAGTGAAATGAGTTTCCCTTGCCCCGCTCCAGTGGTCCATGTCACCCAACGAGCGGACATTTCACAGAGTATGAAACCCATTCAATGGGGCCAAGGACTTAGCAGCATGCTTGACTGGGAAACCTTCCCACCCACTAGACACCCCTTTGGAACGTGAATGAGAAGCTGGCAGTAAAGGCCGGCACAGGATCCTGCCCCGCCACACCATCAGGGTCCTTTCTCCTTTAGAACCGAGATTTAAAGGAAAAAGAAAAAATCCCAGGCTGACATTTTATGAAGACCAAGTTCAGCCCTGCATCTCAGCCCTGCCGCCGGCGAGCAAACCTGTGCACCATTTGCTCCCATCATCTTCTGCGTCTCCAGCCCTGGGTCATTTCAATAAGCAGTTCTCACTGAAAATCCACATGAAGAGGATTTCTACATTTTAAACCCTCAGTAAAAGGAAAGACAACTTTTAGAAGGGCTGTGGTGAATATTTTATCTTCATTCAGTTTACACACAAAAAGGCAACTTCATCTTCACTTTAAGAACTTCATTTTAAGAAACACTTCCGCCATGTAGCCTGGACAGGCAGGGAGGGAGGGGATGCTTTGCAGTTGCTGCCATTTGACAGAAGAGCCACGACTAAACAACCCTGAATTGATACCTGGGAGGACAGGACTTAAGCCTTAGCACCATGACATTCAGCCACAACCTTGCAGAAGGAACATGGTGAAGAGCAGTCAGGACTCTGATTCAGGCAGCCACAAAGCGCTGGGCTAAAGCCCGGATTTGAACCACTGGAAACACAAAGCACATATATACACACACACAAATGTATACATATAAACTTGCAAATTGCTTGCAGAATTTTCATGCAAGTCATCAGTGTGGTAGGTGGCAGCACAGCCAACAGCCCTGCTCATACTCACAGATGGGAGAAGAAAGGGAAAGGCCATACAAAAGGTTAACAAGCAAAGCTGCAATTTCTAAACAAAAATGCATCCCCTGAGACAGAGCCCTGCAAGCAACTGCACGGGGAAGGTGCTTAGAGCAGGGCAGCAGAGATAGGCAGCTCTGCTCACTTTCCACAGCCCCCTCCAGCCCCCAACACTGCAATGCTTCCCTGGAGCTGTACAGGGAGCAGCAGAAAGCAGCAGCTCTGTACTCCTGCGGTTTGAACGCAAGAGCAGCAATGCAATGATTTGGTGTTTGGCAACCTTGGTGCTTTGCACCCATGGCTGGTCCTCAGCACCTTGCTCCACCATGGGCCAAACAGCAGCTGCAAGGCTGGAAAACTGCTGGGTGCTGGTGCTCAGTCCCTGAAGCTCCCAGATTTCGCTGCATACCAAAAGGCACAGGGAAGGCTCGCTTATCAGTTAACTCCAGATGGAATTTAGGTTTTAGCATGCTGAAGTTTCTCCCTGGACATAAACTAACCATGTGTGGAGGAATAAAAGCAACCCAAACCATACATCATCAGCTTTTGCACTGGGATTTCACCACATCCCAAGACAGCTGAAGAGCCAGGGAGACCAGCACAGACCCAGTGTGTCCCTGCAATCACTCTGATGGTTGCCTAGACTTTGAAAATGCATGGAAACATAGGAAATGAACTGAAACAGCAAAAAAAAAAAAAAAAAAGGCATAAATACAGTGAAAAGATAAATGCTGAATTCCCACACCAAGCATTTGAAATATGAAATCAGAACATGCATAACAGAGCTTTCCTTCACTACACTTAAAAAAAATGAACCCCAAATAGTGCTTTTGCTGCTGGGTGCCTTATGCTGACCAAGTTTTTAGCTTGTGACTGTTGAGCTGTGTTTTCTAAGCCCCACAAATCAGATGCCAACCTGGAACATGTGAAATGCACCACACCAGCTAGCAGGGATGGAATCAGGAATTAGACACATTAATGCTGCATTAATCCTGCAAATAGAGAAGCACCAGTGCCATGCGGTGACCCAGGACTGTGTGGGTTAGGGTCGTAGTTGAAAGACCTGAAGGCTGGCACTATTGAGACGCAGGTGTGTCATGAGCCCATCTTTTTAGCAAGTATTTGCTATTTAATAGCTGCTGGGAAGCCCAGATAGAAAGAGGTGAAGGCCTCTACCTGGAGCCTGGATCACAGAATTGCAAGGGTTGGAAGGGACCTCGGGAGATCATCTAGTCCAACCCCCCTGCTCAAGCAGGTTCTCCTAGAGCATGTTACACAGAACTTCATCCAGGCAGGCTTTGAATATCTCCAGAGAAGGAGACTCCACAACCTCCCTGGGCAGCCTGTTCCCGTGCTCGGGCACCCTCAGAGTAAAGAAGTTTTTCCTCATGTTCAGCTGAAACCTCTCATGTTTCAGTTTGTGCCCATTGCCCCTTGTCCTGGCGCTGGACACCACTGCAGAGTCTGGTTCCGTCCTCGTGACTTCCGCCCTTAAGATATTTGTATGTGTTGATGAGGTCCCCTCTCAGTCTTCTCTTCTTCAGGCTGAAAAGACAACACATCCATCATTCAGCATTAACGAGAGAATAGCTGTGAGGAATGATCTGAAGTCCCTTAGCAAGAGCTCACACATGTATCGGCACAGCTCCTCTGGAGTTTTCCCTACCATGACCTGGGGAGGCCTCTTTTGGCCACTAGGAACTCCTGCTTTGGAGAATGAAGACTGAAAAAGCACGTAATGCATGCCAAATGTAGACAAATGTAACAGAATCATGGAATAATGTAAAATAAATAAGAAATACAAATAATAGGACATCAAGCATGGCAGCTTTTATTCTGTAGCTCATCCCTCATAAGAGGGACAGCAAACTGGGACAGCCTTCTGCAGACTGGAAGGGGACGGAGCTGGGGCAGGGCAGGGCACCGAGTCCTGGGAGGACAGAGATGGCCAGGAAATCCCAAAAGCTGCCACCGGCCAGCCCAGCACTACATACAGCCTGTCGTAGCTCCAGAGAGAGCAGAGATGCTCCCAAGAGCTTCTGCAGCCAAGGGCCCTTCCTGGACTTCTTGGGAATGGAGGCATCTCTTCCAGCTCCATAGGCACATCTCATGACCCCAGGCAAAGGGAGAACCCACCACAGTACAACCCTTACTCTGATGTGTCTAGTTATTTTATAAGAAAAAAAAAACCCCACACCACTAACAAAGCCTCTTATTCAGCAGCCAGGGTTTCAGGGCTTGAAAAGGTTTTCCTCCACTGAAACACATCCTGAATTTCAATGGGATTTGGAAACTGAAACCTCAGATTCCTCTGAAAATTGCAACACGTTCATTAAACAAATCTCACTGCTTTATCAGCAGAGGAATGAGGAAAACACTGATAATGGTGGACATCTCAAGCTAAAGGAGAGACCAGTGGATTAGTTCAGTAGTCAAATATTCTCCTGGGTAGCCCACCTCCGCTGCCCTGGGCCCCTCAGCCAGTACATGCCCCCACCCCATGTTCCCCAGCCTGGCCACCCTTGCTCTGCTGTCCCTGCATGCCCTGCACAGGGAGGACACCTGTGGGCTTTCCTTAGTGCCACCACCCAGGAGCACCGCAGCTCCCCTCTGAAAGCATGGGGCAGCTGCTTGAATGCTTCCAAAAGGAGGCAAGAAACAGACCAACCTCTGCAGACAATCCTACACAAACCAGTGGGAAATTCCACTTTCCAGTCTTCGCACAGCATTAAATCCTAGGGCTTGGCTTCTTGGATTTATATTCCTCCATGGTTTCATTTTTCCCCTAAAAAAAAAATCACAAGCTGTTAAGCTTCAAAACTTAGTATTTCCTTAACTTGGAGCTTTTCAGCTCGACAGCTCTTAAACATAAACCTCTTTGACTGAAGTCTCCTGAATTAAGCCATCTCCAGCAAGTCGCCATCTCCAGCAAGTCACCATCTCAACCCCCATCTGCAGAGCCTCCTTCTCTCTGGGATGACCAATCCCTTCCCACACCACCGTTGTGGTCTCCTGCCCACTGCCCCGGGTGCTATCTCACCGGCAGGGTCTCACATGGAGGCTGCGTGACCACACACGTCCCTACGGCTGGCACCTGCCACCCCAGAGCCGTTTGGGGTTGGTGCACACACCAGCTGCAGGCGCTGAACATCTGGTGACATCCTGGACCTCTCAATGCCCAATGGCACAGTCCTCAGTGATGCCACAACTGAACAAGCAACTTGGAGCAACTCAAGGTGGGCCTCGAGACAGACACAGGACAGCTCTTTCTGATAACATGCTGAAAAACCTATGTTTCTACTAATCCTCCTGAGGGGGAGCTGTAGGCCACACCTCTCTTCAGAGCAAAACCTCAAAAAATGTAACAGATGGGCAGGTCATCATCTTTGCAGTTTACAAAAAAACCATACCCATACATGGCCTTTTTCTGGAAAATCAATGTCACAGGTTAGCAAAAAAGATTTCTCTGGGAGTCCCATTCTCCTGGGGCATGCACAAGCATCTCACAGCCCTGCAAGCCCTCCAGTTGGAGGGACAACAGCCGGGCAGGGCTGGGCTTTTACCATCAGCATTCTTCACCGTGACCAAACCGAGAGCACCAGCCTCTGATGTGCTCCCAGGGACACTTTGCCAAGCAACACAGAAGGGGCAACGGATTCATGCAGAAGCACCACGTTTGCAACGGTATTCAAGCTTTTTCTAGAGACTGGGAAAGCAAGACTGACCAGGGAAAGGTGGTGCTGGTCACAACAGCAATGGATAGAAAAGACTGGAGGAGGAACCGGTAACAATCAGAAGCGAGAGAAGCCTGAAGAGTAGTGATGGACCAAGTTAGCAAGGAGAAGGCTGTGGCAAACTGTAGAACTGGGAATGAGTTGGGACTACCCAGAACCACAAAGAGGGAAAAGCAGAAGCACCTCTCCTAGTTTAAGACCTTAAAAAAAGAAGCCAAAATCCCCCAATCTCCCTGGTCCTTCTGTGGTCCCTGAGGATCACAAGGGCTGAGTCCCCTTGACCCCATGACATGTTATTGCCCTTAGCTATGGGGGGGTCTTTTAGTTAAAACCTATTTCCATGTGCAAAACTTTAAGGAAATGCTTTAAAGTAGGGGGGGGGGGGGGGGGGAGGGGGGGGGGAAGAGTTAAGGGGCAGGGAAGAGTGTCCTAAGGGCCAGAGGTGGCCTTATTACTAAATTGAAAGCTTTACCTATTAGCTGTAGTGTCCACACACACATTTATGTACCGCTAAAGCAGCAGGTACTTTGGAAATGCTGGGATACCTCAGTGCATCATGATCTGTGTCACTAAAGCCTCTCATCAAGGACATTCTTGGGGAAAATACCACAATTACGAGCTTCAGGACAAATGTGAGGAGCAATGGGAAAAGTTACACAAACCAGGCCTGGATGATAAAGGTGGCTACAGCAGCGAAATGCCAAGTACTCGACACCATGCCTTCAGCTCTCCCTGCAGTTATTTCTCATGAAAAAGAAAAATCAATTAAAAAAACCTCAGGTTTAATTTGAAAATAGCTTTGAAAATTCATATCCTTATTCAAGAGAAACTGATTTTCTCTTAAATAGTGGGTAAGTCAACAGAATTGGATGGGGCTCAGCAGGCTTAGGGACCCAGCAATTAGTTGAAGGGATCTTGAGCAAGACTGCAGGACCCTTCTAACAAAGTTGCCTTCCATTAAAAATTAAAAAAGACTGTTTCTAATACTAGCATAAGCTAAGTCTAAGGTGAACTGGGCACATCAATTCTGTTTTAAGTGGCCTAATGACATTTCCTCCCTTTGCCACTTGCTGTTCAAGTATGCCCATTTCCATCCCCTTGGCTGGGCAAGTCTCTGGGCAGCAGCACATCACTGCCTGCATGGCCACCTCTGCAAGTGGCAGGCACTGTTAGAGGTCCCCTGCGGAGCATCTCCATTTTTCCCATTCTCACTTTTGACCCTCAGCCACCTCTTTCTGTTTTTTATGATTCATTGCCCTTTCTTTCTCTTTGTTTTTTCTCCAGGACCCTTTTCCTCTAAAGGCTCTTCTGGCTTGGTTAGGGAGAGCTGACAGAAGTGGTGGAGAAAAAGAGTTTCTGAAGAAAGTCAAGTCACCCCTACATAGCTGACCACAGGCCATGCATGCATACAATCAGAAGAGTCCAGTGGTCTCCATGGCACACTTAATTCATCTTAATTAACATTTAATATATTAAGATATATATCTTAATAATCTTATTTTTAATATATTTGATAAATAAATTTATTTCATCCATATTAGGCATGGCTTAAAATCCACTTGCATAACAGACAGCCTCAACAGACATCCACTGAAGAGCAGATCCAACACAACACACAGAATTGCTCCCAGAAGTGTAAATGTAGATAAAAAAACAGCAAGAGAGCAGGGGATTCCCTCTGCCGTCTGCAGAAGGAAAGGCAAGTCCGGCCCTTCCAGACACACCTCAAAGTCCCAGACCACTTCTCCTGTGCCCAAGTCACACAAGCTCAGCTCTCCTCTTTCAGAGAGCCAGGACTCAGACAAAGCAAGCCTTATATACCAGATCACAGAACCTCCAAACCTCACTCAACACAACCAATTGCACTTGCTGCTGCTTGCCAAGACCTACTGCCCATTAGACAAGGCCAGGGAATAAAGGCGTTCCATCTAATGCTTCGCTCCAAACCACCCAATTCATTTCCAGCTTTTACTATGACATTTCGGAAGTAGAACCAGTCTTTCATTCCCCTTTGGGAAAATGGCAAGAGTAAGGATCTATGTGCTTGTCCCACAGGGAAAGAGAGAAGAAATAGTTGGGAGTTTGGCTGCTAGTCAGTAATGGCACATTGGAAGGAGACAGGACATAACTTAGGGTATCTGGGTAGGATTTCTAGAGAAGGAGAGGACAGAGAGCATGTTCCAGCATGAACTTAGCCCCTGAGGGACTGTCTGGGTGGCAAGAAGCCCAGAACCGCCACCCATCCTGGCCCTGTTTCCCATTACCTCAGCCCACACACACTCCCTCCACTCCATTCCACCCTCCTGACAGCCATGCTCCAGTCGCTCCTCTCCAAAGCCTGCAGCAAGCTGAGCACAGGGAAAGTAATGGAGCCCTGTACTCATCATAGCACTTAGGGTCTGAGACACGATTTTGATTGGTTTGATTCACAGGAGCAAACAGAACTCCCAGACAGACCTAAGGTGGCCACAAGCAGTTTTCTTGAACACCCCAAAGAATAAGACACAAAGACCTGAAGCTGGAAGAGGCCACTTTACTGCAGGAAAGTGTCCATTATTGCCTCTTTTTGAAATAAGACACGCAGAAACACCAGACTTGGGAGACAGAATAGATGCGTACGGAGCAGCTGTAGCTGCAGCCAACACCATGCAGCAGAGGACAGCCCTGCTGCACACCCTGCGTGGTCCCACACACCCAGTGTGGCCCTCCCCTCGTCCTGCACAGGCTGCCTGCTCGCTGTAAGGAACGAAACACTTATGGGAGGACACAAAGCATGGACATGGCAAGGAACAGAAGGGTCCTGCAACAGGGAAGGCAGCAGGGGGAGAAATCCATGGTCAAGGGACAACCACCTGCAGAGGCATTTTACCATCCTGTAAAGGAAAGGCGAGTCATTTTCCCGAGGGATAAAGCCTGTATTTGCATTAATACACCTGACATCTTTAAATTCTCTGCAGAAAGTCAAGAACTACTTCACTAACCCCCATTCGGTATTTGGGATCTTCTTGTCAACAGGTTATTTTCACACCTTAGCTTAAATTAAGATTTTCTGAATACAACCTCAGAGGGTCCATTCAAAGAAGTGGAAGAACTGGCAGCCACTTGTGGGTATCCTAAAGGATATGGCACAGGAGTCACGGGATGGCCGGTCCCAACAGGAGCGAAGGATTTGGAACAGGGCAGGCAGCCACACAGCCAGGGGGCAGCCACACCGACCACTCCTCACAGCTACAGCTGCAAGAACGTAATCTGGCAGAACACAGTGAGCAAGCTAACCAGGGCCAAACAAAGTTCTCATTTTTATGCCATGATGCAGATGCCTCAGAAGATGCCTCATGATGCCTAACAGCAGCCTGACAAGAGATTTGACTTACATGATACCTCAGCTACAGCACTGGACTACATTTTCCTTTAGAACTGCCCACATGGGCTCCATCTTCCCCTTGCAAGCCTTGTGCCGAGCGTGGCTGCGCCCCGCAGACCTGCTTTGGTCAGTGACCTATAGACAGACAACACCCTGACTTTTCTTAAAAAGTTCAAAACCCAGAATATTTTATTGGCTGCATAGCCTCTTACTGAAATTACTGTACAATTTTCATGTGTTTCAGCCAAAATTGAGGGCAATTTTGCTTAAATAAGCCTGTCTGTGCCATTAGCTCTATCTCACCAGGGAAATTTGCTCTCGTTTGTGCATATGACATCATCTATTGACATAACCCCACCGAAACAAGCATTTCAAACCCTTATACTCTGCCATTTCACATACTGCAATTATACTCAAGCTTAAATGAATCTTTGACACTAGACTTGCACTGTGTTTCACTTCTCTACCATGCACTTTGCTTGGCTTTGTTTTTCCAAAAAGAAATGCTTGCTTCTGGAGACTTGCATTGGTTTCCATCATGCCCAGTATCTTGACTAAAGAAACTGAGGTTTTTAGAGTAGCAAACCTTAAAAAAGTATTTCCAGTGACAATTTTACAAACCAAATTATACATTCTGCTTCTAGAACAGCTTGGAAAAAAGAACATCTAGGAAAAAAAAAAGAGACCCCATGCCCCATTAGCACAACCCAACGAAGGTTTTTACCATGCTTTGTGAAGATAACCGCTGTAGGACCCCAACTGTGCAAGTCCTTCAAGTGGAAAAAAAACCCCAACCTGCTAAAGACTGTTTTCATGCCCTTGTGCTCTCAATTAAGACTTTTTTGCTGTGAAAAAAATAGAAGCCAGTTGCATTAATTCTCACACATAGCAAGGATTAAGTCATTTTAATAGTTACCATACAACCACTTAAATGTTTTAAGTATTCTTTGTCTTCACACAATTACTGTGGTTACTACACATAGACTGAGCATTCACGCATTTGAAGTGATACAGCATTTAGCCAGGAGCCTTGAGGAAGAGTTCAGTGCCAGGCACGGATATCCATGTTTTCCTTCCCCTTGATCCGGAAGAGCCCTTACACCTTGGCATTTCTACTTCACATGACAACCAAGACCAGTGCAAAAATTTAACTTGGCCTCTTAGTATCATTGGTAGGCAGTAATTGGGAAGACCCAAGGCACTGAGATAGGACACTACCTGCCCATCTAAGCTTTTGGGCTTTGCTGGAGATTAGCTCCTCATCATTCCCCCAGCTTTTATCCACTGGCATTGATCTCCCTCAGAGAGATCTCCAGGCACACCCTACAACAGTCAAGCTAATTCTCTTATCCACAAAAACCTCACAGGAGTCATTACGTGAGACAACCTCAGAGACTGCAGCCCCTCAGAGGAACAGCAAGCCAGCAATTCCCAAATCAAAAGTATTACATTTTACAAGTGGAGTCACAAGCCCTACCAACTCAGTTGTTAGAGAGAAACCATAAACCAAAGAGCAATGAAGCAGGTCAGAAATCGAGATGTAGGAAAGGCTGTTTTAGGCAATTATATAATTAGTGGTCACTTCCAAACAAGAATAAAGTCCCACTTACCACTTAAGTCTTCTCACCAATCATCTGCTCAGTAGCTAAAGCTCATGGAATTGCAGTACAGTTGGTTTTGAAGTTGACAACATAAATGAGACTATCTGATGTAGCTGAAATACTTAGCAGTTCCTATGAGAACTTGAAAGCCCCGTTATGCTCTGGGTTCAGTATGCACGCTACCCCCAACTCATAAAAAAAGAAACGATAGTACTTTATTAAAATACTAAATTTTATTTTTTTTCCACGTACATTTAGTCTCCCCACCATTTCCATTTGTCTGACCACCACCATGCCTTATCAAAACATTCCATACATACTTAAAATGAAGCTGAGGGTGGAGTCCCGTCTTTAAAAACTAAACAGGCATTTTGGACAACACATTCTTGGCAAGGTAATCTGGATGACATTTATCAGACACGGTAGGGAAAGCTCTTTCAGCATTTGTAAAAAGGACAGCCAAATAATGGTTACAGAAATAAGACTGCAGATTTTAATGAACTGTTTAAACTGTTTTCTTTTCTTACAGAGTCTGTCTCCACTGCCAGAGAGCTTGAATGACCTGGAAGTGTACACAAAAGGTTAGAAATTAAAATCCATTCTCCTAATTATTCTCAGTTTACTGTCACTTCACAAAGTTATTGACATTAAATTACAACAAAAACTGCATTCCTTTAAAAGGAAAATCCAGTTAAAAGCAAGACCTTAGGTCCTTCTGCTAGAAGACTGTTATTCACTGTAAGTCACATCAGTAAGAATTCAGTGAAGGTAAGTGAGAGGATGGGTGTGGACCAGCTAGGCAAATATTGGCTGAACTCTGCCTACCCCGGCTAATGTCAGACCAACTCCAGTAGCTAAGGCTAACTGCCTTTAAACATTCTTTCAAGAACCTATCAATTTGTCTATCAGACAAGTTTACTCTGAACCACTGAAGGAAGCAGGAAAGCATAAGGAATTCTGTCACTGGAAGAAAGTTTTAACTTACAGGAATTTTGATAGGGAAACCCAAGACACGTTTTAGCCTAGGTATATGCTGGGTAATAACTAATTCGGAAACTTGCTTCCTGATACCACCTTTTGGCTTGCCCTCTCACAAGAGTTCAGTTGACTTTGGGTGAAAATGTTGCAAGAAAGCCATAATCCCAAACACAAAACAGTTCCCCCTCACAGACACCCTCCCCAACAAAAGGCTGAACAGCAGACTGGCCTAGGTGGCCAAATTCAGCAGCAAGGAAAACCACAGCTCATTTCCTTAGCCAATGTGGTGCCAAAAGGAAAATTCTGTGGGTTTAGTAAGCAAGAGATAATTTACCAACCATATAAAAGCTGGAAAAATGTAATAAAATATTAGCTTTCCCATCTTAGCCAACTAAACCCTTAAAACTGTTCCCATTTATTTAATTTGAAGTATTGTTTGTGGTTTGCAACCCTTTGAAACAGTCCAAAGCTTGTAAAGATTAAGAAGTGGAAAAGAATCCCTAAGTCAGGTTATAAAAGTTTTTGGACTCTATAAAGTTCCAATAAATTCAGTTACCTTCTGGTCCTCCGTCCTGAAGCAATTCTTAACATAGTTGGCAAATTTGGGTTCCAGCTTAGGAAGGGTAGAACCCTATTTTGAAAAAAGCAGGCTTTAGTGTATGCAGGTCATTTAATGATTCCAACAAGTAACTTAGGAAGCTTAAAACCTTTGCAATACGCATAGAATTCTACTGCACTCACCTTGCAACAACCCAAAGCAATTTGCTTTTAAACCACGTCAAAGTTGCTTGTCTACAGTACCCAGGTATTTCTCACAGGAGTGCCTAGACTCTAAGATGGCTGTACAAGCATCTTTGCTCATGCCCAAAAACATAACAGCAAGCATTCATCACTTAAGATAGTCAACATTCATATGCTATTCAGGTAAACTAGAACTAAATCCACATTTATGGATTCTTCCTACAGCATGCAACTGGAGACATTACTATCCTTCACAGGTAGGGTTTTGACTTCAGCTCTCTAAGGCAAAAAAATCAACTAATCTCCCACCTATCCCTTAAGACTCATCCTAATACATCAGTTCTATGAACTTAAAGAACTGTTCTAGAGATGTTTGCTTGTTATCTCCAAAGTTGTCTTTGTACATGCTCAGACGTACAAAGCAGATTCAGTAACTCATGGATCTAGGTTTACCTTCAGATCTTTTGCTACCTCTGGGCAAAATAATACAGCACACTATTTTGAGACACCAATTTACTTTCATGTGCCCCATAACTAGTATTTTTCCTGTTTTTCAGGTACATCAGTTGAAATACACCTAGCCAATTACAGTAGCACACTTAGCTGCTACTCAGCACACTGCAGAAGACAGCAATTTTATATTCAAAGGAAACAAAGCTACATCTGAAACTGCAATACCACAACCAAAAAAACTTGGAGTTGGACAGTGTCTTATCCCTGGATTCTGTCAAGTACTGATGCTTTTCTATTAGCTTGTTGACATCTACTTACTATATAATACAGCAGTTCCACTCTAGTAATTTAATAAAGCAATAAGGTGATTTTTTTTAAGGCTGCTAACTTGCTGGCTGTCAGCTAGAAGTGCTATTGTATATGGCAACGCACAATGCTCTAGCCCCATCTTGGAAAACACTAAATTAAGCTGCTGCTATTGCTTCTGTATGTTTGTGCTTCCACAGCATTTCCCAGTAAAAACTCTCCAGCAACAGAAAGTATATTCTAAAGCTACTTGCCAGTTATCTGGTCTGCATGCTTCCCTCCATAGAGACGTCTGTCTACTGCGAGCAGCTCAGCCACTTCTGCTTACACTGCAGAAACAACACTAATCGTGGTCCTCTGAGTCACGCAAAAACACCCATCCACTAGATCCAAGAGGTTAGTTTGACCTAGCAGAATCATACTATCCATCACTGTCAGGTTCACAATTTAGGGATATGCATTTTGACCCCAAACACAATCTACCATTGCTCCTTCTGCATCCACTCTATTTTGAAACACCGTTTTATTTTGCATTACTGGGACAAAACTGCCTCAAAACAAAGAATCTAAACAGAAGATAATCCTAATTCTTTAGATTACTTGATTGCTAGGTAAGGGGGGAAAGTTTATCATCTCAAACCAAACAAACCTGAAAAACCAGAGTTCTTCATAGCACTGACATCAGTGCAGGCTTTAGCCAAAAATAAAGTCTCCAATAAAGAATCTGGTTCAGTCACAAATAAGCCTATGATCCATAAGCAGATTCCTGAGCCAGTGAAGTAAAACCAGAACTCAGTATGTCTAGATGCCAGGCCCCTGCTACCACCTATTTTGCAGTACACATGTATTGAACCGCACCCCTAGAAAGCACAGATTTCCAACCTTGGCAAAGGCAGAAATAATTGCTATTACCTGCTACACCTTTATTCAGCCGCCCTATAACTAAAATGCAGTTAAGAATTCTCATTTGCATAACTGAAGTGCTTGTCAAAGCTGATGGCAACCAAAAGCCACGACTGCCCTCTGACCTTCAAAAGATGAAACATCCACTGAGGGGAGACTCAGTAACACCAGATCTCCAGTTCAGAAAGCAAATGCTTTCAGGTCTTCATTGATTGACTAATGCGTATCACAAGCAGCTATCTCCCCCTTCTGGAAGTTAAAGCCTTACAAGCATCTGGCTTTTTAAGTTGGAAACTGCTTTAAAACCAAGCAATTCCAAGCACATGAAAAACTCTGCTTTGTTTTAGTTGCCTAAAATAAAACATGTATAGTAGTTAAGACACCTTTAGAATAAGTATCACCCAAAATTCATTGCTTTCTTTATTGCTGGGGTTTTTTTTGAAAAATTTTAACTGAGAGTTCACTAAAAAGTACCAAATTACTAAACACTGCTACTGGAGAAATACAAAAACAAAGTAGGTGTTTTTGTTTCTCAGGAGTACAGAGGCTTCTTTTTTTCCCCAAATGAGTTTTCATTTCTCTGAGCTTCAACATCATCATGCTCTGATAACAGCTCAGCAGTGACACGTAACAAATTCTTCTGACCCTGGAAGTGTGAAAATAAGGCTGACAAACGTGAATTTTCCAAAAACTTACCTTATCTACGGACGCTTGCATTTTTGCTTTAATCTCCTCTAACGACAGAGGGACTTTTGGTGTTTTTGGAGTTAGAGATTTATCCTTCTTGGAATCTGGAGTCTGAAAAATATAATTTCATTAGGAACTTGCACACATATAAAGCTGCTTAGTATACAAGGTAAGTTTTCTAAAAACAAGAATGTTAAAACCTACTGTAGAATTTATATGGGATGAAAGAACTAGCTACCACACAAATACTTTAGATAGTTTTCAAAAAGTCCCAGAAGTTAAATTTGTGCTTCCAACACATTCCTCAAAGACAAGGAGAACAACATTCAAGCTTGGAGTCACTACAGTTAGCACAGGTAGTATCTTACGCTTCTGGGCAGGTGCCTCCACAGCTCCCAACAGAAATTAAACTCAAAATCGCCCAAATGGTTGGTCAGTGATGTAGGGTTTACTCCGTAACTGCAGCCAGATTAGCTCATGCTTTAAAAGGCACACATCTGGACTGCTTTTCAGATGCTATCCTGCCATCCATCCATCCCACACTAACTTCTGTATCATCCTTCCTTGCAACACAGGTGGCACTCATCCTCTTGTACAAGCAGCTACACAAAAATACAGACTTGTATTTTAAACCATGGGAACACCAATAGTCAGAAGAGAAAGCACATCTGACTTCAAAACTTGGCTGTTATAGTTACATATTGATCGCTAAGGAGTTTCACAGGGGAACATGAAGCAATGAACAATATCCCCAGCATGCTTCACAGTAAGATTCAAAAACCTAACTTAATGGTTAGTACATTATTTAAAGTCACTGTTAGGCAAGAAAACTAGCTTCCACACTAGAATAAACATTTGGTTTACTCATTTGTCTACACTCACTTTTGATTTAGATGCTGGTGTGGACGGCTTAGAGTCTTTTCCATTTTGCTTTGCTTTCTGCATATTTTTTCCTGAAGCCTCACGGACAGGCTGAAAAAGAAAGCACATAAGTTCATCTGCCATGAAAAACTGCTAGTAAATGTTGATCTCGTTAACTTAATACTCAAGACTTCGTATCAAATACATAGTATTTAACATCAAGCAGAAAAGCATTCTCACTGCCCATGCAACATGATCAGCATCCATTATTTAAGCAAAAAGCACGTATGCTACAGAACTCAAATGAAAAACCATTGGTGCAGCACAACATGTAACATAACCAAGATCAAGTTTTTTTTATGATGCCATACAACTATGTGGGACCTCCACTACATTTTCCTTATATATTACCATGCAGACATTTGGGGGCAGATATTGCGTAAGACTAATTTTAGATGGCATTGCAATTCCAAGGTCTGACTCACTGCTACTTGGTTTTTGTAACACAACCATTACCTCTTGTTTGGCATTTCAAACAGAAATACCATCTGGTATGTGCATGGGCAGCACCACATGTGTATTTAAGAATTGAATTCTAGTATTGCTATATAAATCAAGGGACCATTTTGTTCAGCCACACTGGATTTTATTATATGGCAGGAAACCGGCAGTTCAGATTGTCTTTACTCAGCCTTAAACTAGGTGTACTATCACCTACAGAAATTCATTAGGGCGTATAGAGAAGTGAAACATTAAAATTTTTGCTTCTAAACAGCAGATATGTAAACATAAATTCAAGCCAGAGTACACAAGCTCAAAAAAATGACTGCCTTCTACCTCTGCAGCTGCCAAGTCATCCTACAGTTTATTTTACCACCAGATGGCACTCAAGGGCTGATGTACTTTCACATTCAAGCACACTTGGCTGCCCGAAGTGAACCCTTTCTATGGGCTCACACATTTAGATCCTTTTTTTAATCAAAAGTTAAGTTACTATGAAGACCTTTTCCACAGCACGCAGGACTAACAGAAATGGCAAAGCACAACCCAGAACTGCGAGCAGGATTTTGTTTGCTGCTCAACAGCCATACACAAAATCGTATCAGTCTGACAACTGCACACATGCATATGCACGCTGTTAAGAACCCAGCCACCCCTCTGCAGTAAAGAAAATAAACCATGAATTGGATGCACATTCACCCTGAAGTGTTCTAATGCCCTATTACAATTTCTTTATACAGACGAAGCTAAATCAAAGGCACCCATCCACACATTCCAAATGGCTCATTCATTTAAGGGACTATCTGTCTGATTACTGTCCTCCCTTGTATCAATATCTAGCCCATTATAAATCAGAAAACAGCACCAAAAAAAGGAGAGGACACTGCAATTAGTGTCTGCATTACAATAAATGCAGAGTTCAAACCTGAACAGCTATCTCACTTAGGCAAACACAGCTTCCCCACACACTTCTGCTTTAGGAATCTTCATACGAATCTTTAAAGATTACTCAAAATCAGGACAGTTAATTAATACCTATTAATAAGTTAAGAGGTGTTAGCACTTGCTCCCTCTGAATAAACTTAGCTGCAGATATTAAGTCCATCTGGTGTTATCACTCCCTTCCTCTCAAGTTCATTAAACAGGCTGTTTAATCCTTCATGGGTGAAGAGGATCACAGTATGTGTGTGTATATATATATGGGACTTACTTTCTTCATCGGTGTTTTAATTTCTTCCTCATCATCCTCCAAGTCATCCTCATCACTACAATTAGAAGGGTAGTCACACACCATAACTCAAGATTCATACTCAAACTTTTAACCATATTAGGAATTAGTCTTAATGTTTTATTCATGATTGAAGCAAGCAATCTTCCCAAGTCCACCTTATACCTCAATGCACACCAAGGTGTTAGGCCAAACACTACTTAATAGCATTAAAGCAGTTAAACGCATTCCCTTCTGCTTTAATACTGAAGTCACCTATCACTACTATCAATAAAGAAATTCTACTTTTATTACAAGTTAATGAATTGCATAAAACTAAGTTTTATAACCCAGTATGACATATCTGAATAACACGAATTTAGATTGCATCGTGAAGATAAACTTGAGGTATTGCTGCTTTTTTGTAGCCAAGCTAAAAGAGTAGCTTGCTCGCTGAACATCCAGTTATGTCACACAATTCATATTCTGAGTTAACCCTCTATTTCAAAATACATCAAAACCTGAATACATACTCATCATCATCATCCTCATCTTCATCATCATCCTCATCATCTTCTGATAATTTTGCTTTTTTCTTAAAAAAGATCAAGTATGTTAAGTGTCAATACCATTTTGTTTTAATAAACTATCCAAAACAATTTGTGGCATGATTACAAGACTACCTTCCATCAGTTTAGCTAAAAATCAACAAGTTACAGCTGCCAGGTCAAAAAAGCTATTGACAAATTTACAGCATGCTCTGAGCATATGAACCTTTCCTTCTACATGACAAGAGCTTCAGTCAGCATTTAAACTCTTTGCAGTACACTGATGTTTACACTAGAATCTGCACATGCTCAGTTACTGTAGTGGACAAAACTTCCACATAAAAGTAGCCTTCCTATTAGCCCCTCCAGCAAAGGTTTGGAAACTATCTGTACTTAACTGCACTTCTGTAATTTAGTACTTACTAAGACCCAAGTACAAAATAATCCTTCCCCACAGACATCAACAGACAACATACTAAGTAAATCATAGCAAGCCACCTAACTGCTTACTCCTAGAGGCAGTGTTAACACCAAATCAAAAGAAAATTCATGCAGATGAGCTGGCTGCAAGTATATTTACCTGTGGTGTTTTAGCTCCTCCTCCGCTTGCTGGTCTCTTTGTTGAAGTGTTCACAATTTTTGTATCGTCTTCCTCATCGTCTGATTCTGGTTCTTCCTCTAATGCTGAAAAAGCCATGGTAATGTGTAAAAAACCCATCTCATTTAACAGTAGTTAAAACAGGACTGCTAGTAAGAAACAAACAAAAGAGTATCATCCACAACTGAACAGGCACAGTCTTAGCGAGGTGCTGAATTGATAGGAGGAAGCTTCCTACCAGCAACCTGCCCACTGAGAGCAGTAACTTTTCCAGCTGACTGTATGCACAGTCACTGAAACTACAATGAAACCCAAAATGGGCAAATACCAACCATACACTGCCTGTGATGTTCCTCACAGAAAAGCAGCTATGTAAAGTCAAGAATGTAATTTTCTCCATTTCTAAGACACATTTAAGAGAATTTCTGGAGAGAAAGATCAGTTTCAAAGACAATTTACACAGGAGAAGGCTAGTCCTGGCTTAGTAATTTTTAGTACAAACAAAACTATTTGCAGTCTTCTCACTCTCAACTGATAAGCTGTGAGACACCAACACCGGGAACCTAACACCCATTTTTAAGGAGAGACATTAGAACTCAAATTGCAAGGCTGACAAACTCCCGTTTATCCATACAAAACAAGAGGCAAAAAAAGGTAAACAAGCATTTCTCTGAACTCCTCTGTCCTACAGTTACCTCGTGCTTTTGAGGACAGTGAAGTAAAGAGTCAGAGGGCCAGTATTAGCGACAGTACTGCTTGAGACGCCAGACACATCACTCAAGTTCCGTTGGTGCTGACAGCCAGCAAGATCATAGATTAGTAACCAGAGTAACACATACCTACGAGATGTTGACCGCTGACGTAAACAGGTCCCGAACCACATTTCAACCTCAAGACCACCGGTGGTGTGATCTCAAAGCCACCTAATGAAACCTTAAGAAAAAAAGCATTGTTATTTAGTCAAATATTAAAGGCAAAGCGTGCTTAACAGACAATTCATACCAAGAGCACCAACATCTGCAGACTCCAGAGCTAACAGTTACTCCAAGTTTCCACCCAACAGAATATTCCAGAAGTGTTTGGTCAATTCAGGGCCAATACACCACAACAGATTTTTACTACACTCGCATTGCTTATCATAATAAAGGCACACTTTTCAAAGCCAGAACAATCCAATCATCTTTCTACTCATCTTGGCAGCAATGCCAATTTGAACATTATCCATCACACCTGCTCTAGCATTGTGCAGTTCCACTTGTACATCAGCAACACTGATTCAAATTACATTCCAGATGGCAGGAATGAGAAGTAGGGAGCCCTTAAACAAAGAAAGGGTAGCAGTTGTGTTGAGAATCCCTCAAGGAGCTTGGTACCTGTAGAAAAACTAGATTTTTCTCATCCCAGGCTCAATGAAAGCAATGCATCTGCTTACAAACACATACTTTTCTATACATAGAGATGACATGCGTCATTACTATAACTTCTTTAAAAAAATATAATTTGAACAAAAGTCTACCACCTCCAGGTGATTAGAGTAAGTCTACTAGGCACCAAAAAAATTCACATTTAGCTTGTATTTACCACACATGCCACAACCGACACTCATCTGAACCCACTGACCACTGTGCAGTTTCACTAAAACTCAGTCAACCGAAACCTTTTCTAACTTGTCTTTCTGATCTAAGATCCAATTTATAGTAGGTTTTTCCAAGTTCCTGTACTTACCGTAGGCTGCACTGACATTTTCAGAGATGCCAGTACTACTTTAATAGGGTTGCCTTCATAGTCCAACGCTTCTGCTTCTACAACGTGCAAGTCGTCTTTGGCTCCAGCCCCTAAAGTAACCTGTGAAGTACAGAACAGTGCACATTCTGAGATTCTTCCCAAATATGCTGAAGTCTTTTAAACTCCGTCCACTGCTCTGGATCTGTTAAGTCAAATGTGTTGAAGTACAAACACCTGCCTAGAGGAAGGCAAGCAACTGCTATCCCTACTCCAGGGTCTCAGCCTTTATCCTTTCTCTTCCTGCCATGTTTCATCTGCCAGCTGCTTAACTGTCACTTGCACTACACGCTTTTTGCTTAAGTGACATTCAATGAGGAGTTAAACCTTAACAACTGCTCAGTTCAGTACTGTCACTTATGCATGTGCCTTCTGAGCTAATTCACCAAGGACTGAGAGCTGCTGTCCCAGAGCATTTCAAAACTTAAGTGCCTGGATTCCTTATACTCAGTACAAGTCTGGCACTTCTGAAGATTCAAAAATCATAGCTGCAGGGAGGCAAATGAGTGACAAGACATGGGACAGGCGTGAAATTACAGTTCTCTGAACCTCTGGCATGAGAGTCAGGATTACATGCATGAGATGTGAAAACCAAGAATCCCTTGAAGCACTGCAATTATTCCTGAGACAAGTGAACAAGGCTCTGTTTTCTTTCCCAATGCCCATGAAAAGAAAAGTCTTCCACCCTCCAAGGAAGATGCGAGTGTAAACAGTTCAGGCAGAGGCATCCAACTCAAATTTCCATTCTGCAAGAGCTGAGCTTTAGACAGGCCATAATGATCCAGACTAGATATATCCAACTGAAAGCTAAGAAATAAATAGGATATAGGGTTCACTACTCCTGGCACGTTTTGTTACTGTGAATTTAAAGAAGTGAAATTGCTCCTCTCACCTCTCAAATGGGGTAGCAACAACTCTGAATCATTCAGCTGCTGGCCCACCAGGCCAAGAATGGAAGAGTATGCCCTCCACCCCAGTTACTCCTGTTGTTTGCACCAGCTCAAGCAATACTACGGCACTTACTATTCATTTATTTACTGAGTGCCTGGAAAGTATCCATTTGTGTGCTTTAATTTCCAAGGAAGAAGAAATGCACACTGAAGGAAGGCACACTGGCAATAAATAGGTAATGAAGCAGTGACCATCCCTCTTTATCCTCTCAGCTGTCACCAGTCAGACATGTACAGAAACCCTCATGGCACTTTCTACCTCTACAACTATCAGTCTTCCTCTCACTTTTATCATTTTTTTTCCCCATCTCTTTCTGTACCTCATACCCAAGCCCATTCCTACATCTGTATCTTAATTGACATGTCAGTCAATCCTTATACATTGAGTCTTTCATCAGGTGCACAGATCAGTCACTGGGTACTTGCTACCACACTCTTATCTTCCATCAACTCCTTCCTCTGCTTGCCAAGGCATTTTCTGTTTGTAGCTACATCTAAGATCTTCCAAGCCTCTTAGTCATTTGCAGTTCGTCATTTATTATTTCAACCCCCATTTCTCAGGTATTTAATCTTTTGTCTTTAAAGAGATAGGCTATTGAATTAAGACTTTTTTCCCACAACCCTAAAAACTAAGTACTGGTATGCATCCAGTCTGCTTCACACCCCAGGAAGAGTGCACAGCATCAGAAGAGATGCTGTAGGTAATTTTCCAAAACCAGGATCTTTGGATAAAGCCATACAACTGAACTATCACTCAGTGACTACTTCCACCTGCATGACAAACATTCCAATATGAGAACTTGCCCTGTACATATACTGTTACACTCTTCCCTCAAAAGAAATCGTAATTAAGAACAAATTAGTCATTGTCAAGTCCAAGCTGTAATTTTTGTAAAATGCAAGGACTTAAGACACATGATTCACAAACCCACGATGCCTACATTGAAGTGTTGTAAGTATCACCATGAATAAGTTTGAGGAGCATTATTATACAAGTCTCCTCCAGGAAGCACTTCTGCTGTAGGAAATAATCCACAATTACAGGAAATATATCACTCTTGTTTCCAGGTGTGATCAAGGTATCTCTCTGTATTTAAATAAGCACAGTAATAAATCATAAAGAGATGCTACAACTCTTCAATTCCCTTCCTGGGAAGTTGTGGCATATTATCTCTGCTAACCAAAAGTAACACGTTCAGCCCAGAACAAAAGCCTTCACATATTGTGTCTTGCTGTGGCAGCAGAAAGATCTAAGGACACATGAAAATACTCTCAGTGTACAGATCCAGATTTCCAGGAGCATCCTGCTCAGTAAAAACTCAGTAAAAAGTTAAATGAATTATCTGAATGAAAGACATCATTTCCCAGTTACATCCTTAGAGTGGGCAACAGTAAGAACAATACACCAAAACATAACCCCGCTGCCCCCATTTAGATTTAGTTATTAGCTGCTTAGGGGGAAAAAAAGCACTGGAATTATGTTTGGGGAATACACAAAAAAGCTTTCCAAAATAAAGTTTCTAATAAAGTCTACTAAAACATGTCCATGATTCTTATAAATCTATCCTCCCTTGTGCTCTTGTAGCACCTGAACTATTGCATTAGACATGTCAGTTTGTATATTCTGGCCTTTAATTCTATTTAGTATATATTTATTAACCTATGGCGAATTCATTTTTAAACTTTTCCAGACTTGTATTACTTGCTGTGAACAAAAAAACATCAGTGGACATTTTAAACTTTTTTCTTTCAAAACAGCAGATATATTTTAAGTTACATGGTATGCTCCACTCACAATAAGAGCTATATAACAGATTCATATAAAAACACTTACCACTAAAAGAAACAAGTTTAAGGAAATAAATGCACGTTAAAAAAACCCTCACTTCTCACAGCATCGCATGCCACTACTTAAAAAAAAATAAAACCCAAGCAATACTTGCCGTTCTCAGGGACAACTGATGCTCATTTTCTTCATCATCTACTTTGAACTGATACTCCTTATCTGCTTTAAGCTCACAGCCTGTGAAGAGACCATTCAATTGTCAGCATGCTGTTTTACTGAGACGCAGTTATTTGCTAACCGCTGGTTATTTCACAGCTTGCTGCTTCCAGGCTCTGTTCTTGCACGGAAACCCAACGGCACACGAGAGACACGTGGGGTGGGGAAAACCCCAGGCGAGAGTGCGGCCTACTGCCGACCGCGCGGCTCCTGCTCCTTCCGAGCCCATCCACCGCACCGCCACCCGCCCTCCGCCTCCCCCGCGGCTACGCCACCTCCCGGGACGCCCCGCGTCGGAGGCCAGGCCTCCCCCGGGGCCGGCGGCAAGGGGCACCGCGGCCCCGCCGCCCTCCACATGCTCCCCCTCCCGCCGCGCCGCCACGTGCTCCGCGCCTCCACTCCTCCCCCCCCCCCAGCCCCCGCTGCCCGGGCGCGCCGCGTCCTTAGGAACGGGCGGGGAACAAAAGCGCGCCAGGCCGCGCCGCGCCACCGCCACGTGCGAACTGCGCGCCACGTGGGGCGCGCGCCGCGGGGAAGCGCGCGGCGGCAGCAACGGCCGCGGCTCCCGCGCGCGCCCCCCACCCCCGCCAAGGCCCTGCCCGCCCCCCTCCCCATCGAGGCGCGGCACAAGGCCGGCACCAGGCCGCGGGCCCCGCCGCCACAGGCCGCCTCCCGCTCGGCACCGAGGCCTGAGGGAGCCGGGGCGGCGGGCAGCGGGAGCGCGGGTCGGGGTCAGTGGCGGGCCTTTACCGAAGAGGAAGGTCTGGGGGCGCAGGGGGCCCATGCTCTCCATGTCCATGGCGCTGTCCTCCATCGTCTCGGCCTGCTCGCGCGCGAGGAGCGGGGCTGCTGCGGCGCTGCGGACGGACGCGCACCAGAGGAAGCCGCGCCCCCGCCCACTCCCAGATATAGCCCGCGCGCTCTCGCGAGACCCGCGCCCCGGCCACGCCCCTTCGGCCCGCCGGCCCGCCTCTGCGCACGCGCCGCCCCGCCCCGCGCGCCCGCGGAGGTGGGGGGGGGGCGGGCGGGGTGGCGAGCGCGGCCCTGGGCGCCCACCGGCGTGTCGGGGGCTGCGGCGATCGCAAAATGGAGGCGGCGGGAGCGGCCCCCGCACCCACCCGAGCGGCCGCGGGGCGGGCCGGGCCGCCCGCGGGAGGCCGCTCTGTCAGGCGCGGCCTCGCCCGCACGCCCGGCGGGGGAAAGGGGCGGCGAGCGCCGCCCAGGCAGGTGACCGCTTGCCGCTGCAGCCTGAAGGGAGCGGCCGCGGGGCGGCGTGAAATGGCTGTCCGCGGGCACGCAGGGCGGCGGGGCTGGAAGGGCCGGGGGAGGCGCTGCCTGGGCGCTCGGTGGCCGGCTGCGCCCCGCCGCTCTCCTCAGGTGCCTCCAGTATCAATGGAGGTGCCTCCTGTGCTGGAGGAAGAAAGGATCGAGAGCTGCCCTGGCGAGAGGGATTTGGGGGTGCTGGTCAATGAAAAACTGGACATAAGCCGGCAATGGGCGCTGGCAGCCCAGAAGCCAACCCTACCCTGGGCTGCATCAGGAGAAGTGTGGCCAGCGGCGAGGGAGGGGATTCTGCCCCTCTGCTCTGGTGAGACCTCAGAGTACTGCGTCCAGCTCTGGAGCCCTCAGCACAAGAAGGACATGGACCTGTTGGAGCGGGGCCAGAGGAGGGATACTAAAATGATCCGAGGGCTGGAGCCCCTCTCCTATGGGGACAGGCTGGGAGAGCTGGGCTTGTTCAGCCTGGAGAAGAGAAGGCTGCGGGCAGAGCTGATTGTGGCCATTCAGGGCTTAAAGGGGGCTCATAGGAAAGATGGGGACAACCTTTTTAGTAGGGCCAGCTGTGTCAGGACAAGGGGTGATGGTTTTGAACTGAAGCAGGGTAGGTTTAGTCTGGATCTAAGGAAGAAATTCTTTACAATGAGGGTGGTAAAACACTGGAACAGGTTGCCCAAAGAGGTGGTGGAGGCCCCATCCCTGGTAACATTCAAGACCAGGTTGGACAGGGCTGTGAGCAACCTGATCTGGTTAAAGGTGTCCCTGCTCACTGCAGGGGAGTTGGACTAGATGACCTCTAGGGGTCCCTTCCAACCCAAAATATTCTATGATTCTCCCCCACTGGCGGACTGGGGAGCAGTAGCACAGGCGAGGCGCCCTGCCTGGTGGTGGGCTGGACAGCACGGCCGGGCAGCCCCCTCTTCACCGCCCTGCGGGCAGGGCCTGGCTGGGGCAGCAGTGGACGAAGGGCTTCGTGCTCTGGTCAAAGTAACAAACCCTATTGAGAAACGGGGGTTAAGTGCAGCCCTGTGGCTTCCAGAGCTGAGCCACGTGAGGCTGAGCTGCACCCACTGGTGCTCCTGCACATCCAGCAGGGCCCTGCTGCAGTGAAGCGCACTCGCCCTGTCCCGACGTTGTGTGAGCCGTGAGCTGCCAGCCCCTGTCAGCTCTGATGATAAAAACAAACAAAAAAGCAGCCCCTTCCCCTGGCTCCATACCGATGAAGATGAGCTGCCACTCTGAGTTACAGCTCCCTGTGCCACTGGGCTCTCAGGACCTGCGAACAACAATATTTTGGGAAACCCCCTTTCACTGGGATGTGATGGGAGTGAGCTACTCTTTCAAAAGTTGGAGTGTTTGGGTTTTTTTTTGTACCGAGACCCGCAAGCCCCGAAAAGGCTTGCACATGCACTGGCACAGATAGCCCATTGCTGGCCTTGTGCGGGGCACGCTTTCGCATTACTGTTCCAGGCTGTCCTCGTCTCCAGGGGCTGATCTGTAAATCAGGTGTCTTCTCTGCTGTAAATTAGCTAATCTTGAGATTACCTGAACACCCACTCTTCAAAAATAAAAGTATATAGCCTCTTCGTGCTCGTGTCTCTCCATTAGTTTGAAATGGGTAACTCTTACTCGTAATACCCGCATGCATATTCATAAAGTAAGAACATTAAATTGTGTCACTGAAAATGAGACAAACTGAAATAAAAGAAGAACTGACGCAGTGGTAAAATGAATCTTACCTGTCAAAAATGTGGCATTTGCCTTCCTTCTCACTCTCCCACAAAGCTCACCCCTTTGAAAAACAGTATATACAGTCCCACAGTACATACACATTCAGCTTACTTTCAAATGTAAAGTCTCCTATTTGCAAGATACAATTAGTTTTTCCAAATACAAGGTTACTCAAGCCATGGGTTCAGCCAGACGCGTCCCCCTACAATCCCGTTAACATTAAAGCAGATGTCTAAAATACGATAATAAAATTGACTTGTGCGTGAAAACAGAGTACAGGAATAAATAGTGGTGAGTGGGGACAGGGGATTTGGGCTGCTGTGAGAGCCCTCTTTCAGAGTGATGGGATAATTTCAGCTGGAAGGCACCTCTGGCCCGGCACCCTGCTCACCACAGCCCCGACCGCGAGGGCTCCACCTCTGCAGTTTGAGCCAGTGTGCTACGGAGGTTCAATAACTAATTACAGCTGACTTGGAAATGCTGCTACAGGTTAAAATCCGTGGGTTTATTTTTCTGTTTCTCTTCTCATTTTCCTACCAGCTCTTCTCTTCACTCAAAGATAAGGTGATGCACTTGTAGCATGTGACAACAGTATTTCAGCAAAACCAGAAAAACTAAAAATCTTTTTTTTTCCTTCCTTTGCATTCTATAGTAGAGACACTGTTAAGTTGCAACCTGTGCACCACTTGTATGTATAGAAATAACACCCTAACGGGTGTCAAAGTCAAAAAAGAGGAGAGCAGAGTGATCATCATGAACCGCCCTTCCCATTTACTCCACTCAAAATCTCCCTAGGAGACCAGAGAAGGACCGGTGCTTATTGCATTTTCTAACCTTTGGTTTGGTTCATTTCTTGCTATCTTTAAACTTCCTACTTAACGTGGGAAAAGTGGCAGTTTGGCAGTGCCATACAGAGAAGATATGCAGAGGGATTCGTGAAGAGGCCGAGGCAGGGAAACCCACCCAGTGTGGTGGCTGGTGTCCCCGGCAGAAGAAAGGCATCGTTAATTGATCAGACGTCCCAACCAGGAAGAGCCATACAGATGCAGATAAGATATCCTTTGATTTGGCTTAAAAATGGGAACTAGTATCAAAATTGAAAATGAAGTTTTGGCATGACCCGATTGCTAAACAGACTGGAGCGGGAAGGTGAATACTACATGGTAATCGTGAAAGAGGCTGCAGCTGTTTGTACGTACATTTACCTGGTGTAATGCCAAGAGGAGCACATGGCTACTGGTCAAAACCACCCAAAAACCTGCTCCGCACAGCACTAAGCAGCCCACAAAGCAGGCTGCGGTTCCAAAGTCCACGCAGTGATGTTGAAGGGGAGCAGTGCAGCCACAGCATGTTCTTGTGCGTACAGAGTCACTTTTAATTCAATTACAGTCTTCCATTACTGAGGAAATAAATGTGGGAGGAAACAAAGGACAGACACAGAGAAGCAAAACAGGGGTAGGAAGTAGGAGATATATGCTTACTGCGTCTCGTTTGGCTCCACAGGGCTTTAGAAGGGCTGTCATACATCATGACATTTATTATTTCTGTCATGTACTAGGATGAGAAGTCCATTACAATATCGATCATTTTACTCTGCTCAACTCTACGCTATGTAATACTCAGCATAGCTGAAAAAGCTTACAAGTGATTTAGAAATAGCTGTACAGGGAGACTCGAGGAAGAAATCTGAGTCAACATGGTTTCCCTTAATGGAATTCTCTTTTTAGTAAGCTTTTACAAAACTTAGGAAATTGCATTTTAAACATGGTTAAAGCCACAGCACAGTTGCAGTCAAGCAATCAGAAGCTGCAGACACAATAAAGATTTCCTATGCAATCTTAATTTACGTGGTGACATAATGGCATAATCTTCAGCTGTGTTGCCCCATAGTTGTCACATAACATCTTCACCGGGCTCCTCCTCCTTTCACCAGTCAATAATTTCTGCCCCAATGAACTCAGGGCCAAAAATCTTGAAAGGCATCAAAACACTTATCCCTCCTTGATATCAAAAAGACCCCGGGCAAGCCCGAAAATCCCGAGTATTTCAATTTAACCTGAAATAACCACGGATTGCAATCAACAGATGGGGCAGCACCAGGGAGGCACTAGTTAATATCATTAATACGCCGTTAGCGATACCAGCAGGAGCAGCATGCTGTTCCAGCACTGCAGTGGCAGCAAGGACAGAGCTGTCCTGCAGGTGTCAGGCCAGCCTGTGCGCTAAACACGGAGGTGCAGCACTGGTGAGAGGGGGGTTATAATTTCTCTCCACTTCCAGGTGGGTTTGCAGCCAGCTCAGGACAGGGAGATGAGGTGGAAGATCATCCTTACCTGGTTGTCATCTTTCTTACCTGCAGCCTGCTTTTTACTGCTGATCCTGCCACGGGCAGACAGTAGAAGTTTTCTTCATCATCCTTCTTTAACATACTGTCTGTTCCATCCCCAGCTTTGCCCGTAACACATTATTTATGCAGAGCAGCATGAAGGTCTGCACCAGAAGATCCTTGCACTGGAGAAAGCTGCATACTGGAACGGGAGCCAAGGGAGGCTCTGGCTCCACGTGCTTATGACAGCACGTGCTGGTGCTGCTCCATCTCTTCTGGATTCCTGCATATATCAAGGGATCCTTCTTATGTTAGGGCCCAATTTCAGACATTCATCCCTAAAAGGGACAGACAAGCCAGGATGTCCACAAGGAAGGCACTCACGTATCACAGTGATGGTAAGAAAGAGTTACACAGATCGATTACACTAGGTGTTAGCGTCACAACAGTAAAACTTGAGACAGTCTGAATTTTCTCTTCTTCTTCTTCTTCTTTTTTTTTTTTTAATACTCTAAAAGCCATACCAACAGACAGAAGATCTAAACATTTGGTATCAATGATCAAGCCTCGAGCATGGGATAATTAGTTCTAATTTAGAAATAATACAACATGTACCTGACCATAGGTCCCTTAACAAAAAGACATCCAAATTGTACAGTTGGGGCTTTTTTTGCATGCAGCTGAGGTTCAGGTATGGCTCTACTCATGCCCAAGTGGATGATGCTAGCCTGGGTCTCAGCCAAGGGTTTGCAATAGTGGACAGTACAAGTTGGATTTTTGTGGTGACTCGGACCATATCAACAGGTCCCAGACGAGGATACACACCAGGGTCACAGGAGATAGATGTCCAAGTCCCTGGGTTAGCATGGCTGCACTGTGGGGGAGGGGGGTGGGGGAAGAAGAGAGGGTGTCCGAAGGGTGCTTCTCCCGTTGAGTTATATAACCTGATGCAGGGAGGATCTGTCTCTCATGCCTGCCTTCACGCTGGGTGTGTGTTAGAGCCGAACATTTAAAGAAAGGAGGGAAAAACTGTGTGCCAGATACAATTCAAGGGGAAATAGCATCCTGAACATTTTCACCAGCCCTCGCCAATATTCAGAACAGTCCAGATTAGGGTGTCTGGTCCTTAAACAGGACATAATCAGCAGATAAACTGAATTCTACCAACTTCTGTATATTGTGCACACACACTGCTTTGCCGCAACACTTTAGATCAATGTGGTAGGTTGACCTGGCTGGATGCCGGGTGCCCACCCAGCCGCTCTATCACTCCCTTCCTCAGCTGGACAGGGGAGAGAAAATGTAATGAAAGGCTCGTGGGTCGAGGTAAGGACAGGGAGAGATCACTCAGCAATTACTGTCACAGGCAAAACAGACTCGACTTGGGGAAAATTGATTTCATTTATTGCCAATCAAATCAGAGCAGGGTAATAAGAAATAAAAGCTAAACCCTGAAACACCTTCCCCCCATCCCTCCCTTCTTCCCAGGCTCAACTTCACTCCCAATTTTCTCTCCCTCCTCCCCACTAGCAGTGCAAGGGGACGGGGAATGGCGGTTGGGGTCAGCTCATCACACACTGACCCTGCTGCTCCTTCCTCCTCAGGGGAGGACTCCTCACACTCCTCCCCTGCTCCAGCCTGGGGTCCCCCCATGGCAGTCGGTCCTCCACACACTGCTCCAGCATGGGTCCATCCCCTCGGGAGCAGGCAGCTCCAGCATGGGTCCCTGCGGGGTCACCAGCCTGGCCAGCAAACCTGCCCCAGCCTGGGCTCCTCTCCCCATGGGGCCATAGGCCCTGCCAGGAGCCTGCTCCAGCCCGGGCTTCCCGTGGGGTCACAGCTTCCTTCGGGCACCCCCCTGCTCCGGCGTGGGGTCCTCCCCGGGCTGCAGGTGGGGATCTCCTCCCCCGTGGGCCTCCCTGGGCTCCAGGGGGACAGCCTGCCCCACCATGGGCTGCACCAGGGGCTGTGGGGGAATCTCTGCCCCGGCACCTCCTGCCCCTCCTGCTGCACTGACCTGGGTGTCTGCAGGGCTGCTCCTCTCACACATTCTCACTCCTCTCCTCTGGCTGCTCTTGCACAGCAGCTTTTCCCCTTCTTAACTACATTATCCCAGAGGAGCTACCACCACTGCTGATGGGCTCAGCCTTGGCCAGCAGCGGGTCTGTCTTGGAGCCAGCGGGCGTTGGCTTTGTTGGGCACAGGGGAAGCTTCCAGCAGCTTCTCACAGAAGTCA